>VKOC01026157.1:0-21895 GCA_009364415.1 Spea multiplicata
CTTATATTCAGGCCTTTTCTTTTTTTCCTAAATTAATATTCAGATTTTTGGGGGGTCGTATTATAATCGGGCAAATACGGTACTAAAACAAAAAGACTGGTGTGTATTTGATAATGGAAACGTTAACAGTAGAGTTTGGAGTGTTGTGGTTCTAACTCCTTGGCTTCATTATACGTTATGAAGAACAACTCTGTGAACGCTTACTGTAGGAAGAGCTTGACTGACCCTGTATAATGAGTAGTTAAATTAGGTGCCATTTCGTAGCTTTCACCTCTCACGCTGCTCTCATCACAAGGCACTCGTCGCCAGCCCTGGGGCCAAAAAAATCTTATAGTAGCTCCAACAGCATGCAACGGCCGTTTAGTTTAGATTTAGGGTGGCCTGTGGGTAAAAGGTGTGTATTTTTGGTTCACCTCTGCAATTTTGTCAGCTTAAAAGGCTTGTGCTTTCATGGCATGGGAGTCTCTAATGGTCGTGTACATACAGGGGAGGACTGGCATCTTCTGGCGTGGGGGAGGGGGTGCAGGTAAAGCCAAGTGGCCCCATCTGTCCCATATGTCACACATATCTACACACCATATCATTCTGATACAAATGAACACACACTTACTCTTGGTAACATACACTCCCTCTCCCATACTGCTCACTCACACTTACACCTACACCTACAAATGAATGCTCACACATAACTTCACATACACATTCATGCTAAAATACACATGAATGCTCACACACTTAGTTACACTTGGTGAAGGTAGGGAGACATTGACAAAGAGCGTGAGAATCAGTGATAGTAGGTTAAAATTAATTTTGTTTCCAAATCTGAAAACTACTCATAATTTAATCCAAGAGGAAAGTGCAGGAAAATAAATTTACTATATGCGAATGAATGGCCCAATAAGAAAATTGTTTTTAGTCTATGATAAAACATTGAAGGTAGAGAGTGATTAATATAAGTAAATTTGCATCTTACATGCTGACTTTACAGTTGTTTGACATTTACACTATACATTAGCTTTTAGAGGTACATTTATGTTGCTATGCTATTGAGTAGTTCCTGCAAAATGATGCTGCCTGGCAGGTGTAGCTGAAGAAAAATGTATCCATCTTTAAAAAATAAGTTGCTACAAGATATCCAATCCTAAAACATGCAGACTTGTTAATGTATCATTTTTATTACAATGAAAATATAAAATGTAATATTGCCCTAAAGAGATGCACTCATAGTGCAGTAATATCAGAGCCTTCATCTCGCAGCTGACATTCTTCTTTATTTTCCACCTCTTGACCTTTCCCTTCAGAAATGCTCTTTTCATCTCCTTCGCCATTACAGTGTCTCCTCACATCTTGCATCACAACTTGGATCATCAGCCATGCCCTGCTCCACAACTTCTGTGGGTGGTAGCCTTCTCCACCTTCCGTGTTGATCAGTCTCTTCCATGCCAGGATAAGGGTGAGACTGAGAAAAATGAGTAGGAGAAAAAGGAACACCACAGTCAAAGTGCTGTCATGCTGGTTTTTTGCAGGAGCTTGTGCTTGGACGATCGTCACCAGCAGCAGGAGATGGAGCAGCAGGCTTCCAAAGGACAACATCTGGGGGAGATAGAGATCATGTATTATATCACAGAAGTGTCACTGCAGTGACAGAAAATGTCATATTCATGGAGCATGATTATTGTTCTGTGGTAACTGTAGAGCAATCACCAGGAACATTGGATAGGTTTCCATGGTGATTACCCATATTTAGAATATTACCACAGAAGTATTCTTTATAAATACTACTACCTATTATTTTATAAGTATATAATTATAATTTTATAATGGTTTTTTTTTACTACTTTTGTACTACTAGTGCAATCAACCACTTTTCTGGTAACGACAATATTCCATTGCCTTGTTTTGGTTATTATCTTGTTGCTTTCATGTGTTTTTATATGCATGGTACTGCTGTGGGGTAATCCGAGAATTGTTCTTATTCATTACTCATTGGTTCATTATAATTGCCATCATTCTTATGCTTATAGGGAATGGCTACATTCATGACAGGTTTTGTTGACACTGTCAATAACATGCATAAGCTGGTGGCATTTGAAGAAAAACTGCAGATGAACTGTGGTTTTCGGTTATGTATTTCTTATTACAGTTATGGATGGAAACTCATGTTTAATGGGGTTTTTTGGCCACCTCTTTTTCTTATTATTATCTATACTCTTGTGCAATAATATCAGGCGCTTGAGGCCTGGAAAGCCTTAGTAAATTGAGAGATTATTTCAAGCAGCATGTTCACTTATTGTATTATTTTAGTATTACTTTTGTGTGCTTTCCTGGTGTTACAGTATCATGCAAGGGAGCTGAAGTCTACAGTGAGAGGAAACCTGTACACTGCAGGAAGTGAGGGCTGGCACATAGAAAATGGTGTCTGAAGAGTTCATTGTCCTTGCTTTTGTGGGTAACAGCTTCCTGGCTTCCATGACACCCCACTTTGGATGAGGTTCACGTTAGCTGTAGTTCCAAAGAACTCTGGTTCCCTTTTTATTTACTTAAACATATGTATTCGTGTTCTATTTCCAAAATGCATTTTTAGAGGGCATTGACAGGGAACGTATGTACCTTTTATATTTTTAGCAGGGATTAGTGATGTTTGTTTTCTGACTTTGTTTGTTGTGTTCTGGCCAGATCCCCTTGTCTCTACTGCATAGATTTTCAGCAGTGTCAATGCTGGAGTTCCAGCACGCAAATACTGTTGAGTGTTTATCAGGGCAGTGTTACATGTAATCCATCATGTTAGAGTCAGATTGGGGAGAGGTTAGATTGTTAAATATTTTAAAAAATATATTCAATGTCCTGCTTTGCCAAATAACTGACATCCTATTAATGTAAATATATATAATGTGCTTGTGTGTGTTTGGTGCTCCACTAAGTGCCAATATTCACAACACATTAAAGGTTTACCAATGGATAGATAATCGCTGCAATCTGGATTCTGATCTCAATCCGTTGTCATCTGTCATCTACTTTGGTGCATTCATTCCAGTCTAACTGCATCGTTGCTGGTTGCACAACCTTGTTTTGTGAGGCACTGCTTATGTCCCGCTTTACAACTGTGCTTAATAGGATGATGGTTTTATACATAATATATATAGTGTATGCTTATATTTTACACAGACATGCAGATGTTAATCTGTACATTGTAAACCACATCCTGGAAAGTAGTGGGTAGAGCTTCCGGCAGTGAGTTTATATAGGTATATCAGGCACACTATTAAGGTTTTAGAAGAGGAGATGTCTGTAAAGTTCTGTAGTCAGTAAGTGTTGCAGCAGTGGTTCATTTAACCATTTTGCCATGTCTCCCTTTGTAAGTTAGTGTACCCACATAAGATATGTATATTTTATATAATGACAATTAGGGCTTTCTTTTTGAGTTATATCTAATATATACCATAATGTTTTTGCACACATTTTACCCATAGTTTTACATAACATAAGTGATTCAAAATACACTATATGGACAAAAGTATTGAGACACCTGACCATTACACCAACAGGGACTTTGATAACATTGCATTCTAAATACGTAAACATTAGTATGAAATTCATCCCCCCATTGCAACTATAACAGCCACACGATTTTGTGGGAATTTTGCCTATATAAAGAATTCTGAGGGGTCAGGCACTGATGTTGGAAGAGAAGGCCTGGCTTGCAATCTCCATTCCAGTTCATCCCAAAGGAGTCCGATAGGGTTCTGTGTAGGCCAGTCAAGTTCTTCTACTCCAAACTTATCCAACCATGAACCTTGCTTTGTGCACTGGGCACAGTCATGTTGGAATAGAAAAGGGCCTTCCCTAAACTGTTCCCTAAAGTGTCAGGCATAGCATTGTCCAAAATGTTTTGGTATGTCCCCTTCAGCTTTGGGAAAGCCCTTTTCTATTACAACTTGTAGAATAGGGATACAAATTGACTGGAAGCCCTTTGGGACATCTATGCTTCCTCACCCCAGCCCCTTGGTGTGAGCAGGGATAAAGTGCTTGAAAAACACTTTAGATGCAAGGACCGTGTCCTGAGCTTTTCACCATGCGTTTGTTCTTTGAGTTGGAAAATAAACACCCTACCATATAACAAGTAGGGAGCCCCCCCACCAGTGATCTAAAGGCTTCCAAAGAAGAAGTGTTAAAATATCTCTGTAATTTATTTTTGGTGGAAAATATTGAGTTCCTAAGTCTTTTACCTAAATATTCGTATTTTAATTCGTTCCATAGTGCATGTGGAGGACGGGATGCCCCCAAGAGATTTTAATTTCTACTTAACACAAAATCCTGCTCCCTGCGGGAGGGGGGGCATGAGTTGAGGTCCATGTCCCCCATTTTTTAAATTAACATTAACCTCTCATCAATATGGAAGGGCGTTGGGGTATAGATTTATTTTATTATCTCCGGTTCTACCACACACAGGGTAATTATCCAATTGTTTCATTTTTAACTTTTCTCCATCTACTATGCCAAACTGCTTTTAATAGGTTGCACGTGCAAGTCACAGGCAACCTGTGGGTTGCTGAATTTAGAAATTGCTTGCCATTTTTGCAACTGGCAACATGACTTCATTGTAAAAAAACACACATTTTAGCCAATTTATATGTACTCACAGCTTAGTGAACAGACCTCTCATGGTATTGATTAATATATACAGCACATGGGTAATAAGAAAAAAATCACAAGAATTGGCACCAAGCTTAATTTATCTGGCTCATTATTGGCGCATCCATATGCCATAAAAGAGGCACCAAATGGATTTGATCATAATGTAAATATCACCCAAAGCCCTTCTTACGCTAGACACCCTGGAAGTTATACGAGGGGATGCAATTAAAACTCGCAAAAAAGTGGGCCCAAATTGGAAAATAGGTCAGCACTGGGGGCAACTGGCCTTTTAACAAAGCAGCCCAAACACCTTTAGGAAGCAACACAGTAAGTCACGTGTAACACACATTCAAGGAGCAATACAGTAAAAGAGAAAACATGGTATAAATACCTCATTCTTCTAGACACCCAGAGAGTTTTATGTAGGATTTCAAGTAAAACACACAAAAAGCATTCAGGTGCAAGCCACAAATCTTCAAATTAGAGCCACCTTGCCATAACCCCTTCCAATTGCCCCTAAAGATGTCTTAACTATTGCTTCAAATGTAGCTTTAGAAGGAAATAAAAGGACAAATACAATATTTTCTAATGAAACAATTTAACTCAATGTAATCATTAGCAACAGCTTGGTTAAAAAGAGAGAAACATTTTGATGGAATGGTGTCACTGACCGGTAAGCATGCAGAAACTTCGTTCCCGAAACGTTTTGTTCTGTCGTATTTTCCTTATCTACCGCTGTGCCTTCACTGTTGTTCATTAATTACGTTCATTGACTTCCTGTGGGTTTTTATAAGGGGCCGCACCCGAGTGGGCTGGAGAGAAGAGAGTCTGCCGCGGTTTCCTAAGCTACATTTAGCGTGAGTATGAAGACGGAAACCTACGCCACAAACACCGACAATCAGGTGTACACAGAAAGGGAGTCATGTGAAACATGGGGCGCAGAAACAGAAGAACATCAATATACAGTAAACAAAACGGTCGAACTTAAAATAGCAAAAGCAAATAAAACAGAAAAGATAATTGGTATGATTATACTTGATGTGGACTCTAAAAATTCAGTTTAGATTTAGGTTACTTGAAAAGTTTTGTTTGGAGACTAATGTAAACTTTACTGCTTCCTTTTATCGCACACAGATAGCCGGCATACAAGGGCAAATCGACTAAAACATCTTGCAAAGGTTCTTTTCAGCTTTCATGTTGCTTTTAGACCTAATCCAGGGCATCACTGCCTGCCTCCCCTCCGCACTGATGTCCTTACTATTGGGCATTGATATATGACGTTATGTCTTGTAAATACACTAGAGTGTTTTTTGAACCTGGGAAAAGGTTGTATAATGGGACACATCTATCTAAATTCTGAGTGAGTATGAATTCCAATGAGTCGCCAGCAGTCCAGTTGCTTACAACTTGCAAGGGGTGATCCTCTTCTTCCCAGGAGCTCATGTGTTCGGTCACCTCCTGTAACTGTGAGTGGGGCTTCCATTGTTAAAGGGCTCTACTTCAATTTCACATGTTACATACTTAATTGTTGTTAGGCTATTTAATGCCTTAATGACAGGGGATTTTCCCACCAATGTTTTTTTTTTTACGTTTTTACTATATTTTGTTCAATCATGATTCACCTTTTGTTTAGTGTACCCATACAATTTCTATATTTTTTCAAGGATTAATAAGGCTTCCTTTTTTTACTATTTTCATATGTATAGTTCCAAAGATGGCACAAGATGGGGGCAAAGGTGACACAGACAACCTGTTTAGGGGGAAATGACAAGCTGTTTGGGGCAAAATGGCTCTGTCAAGCTGTTTAAAACAAAGACGGCAGAGGCAAGCTGTTTGGGGGCAAATGTGACACAGACAGGCTGCTTGGGGCACTGGTTTGTAGCAAAGATGGCACAGACGATCTGGGGCACTGAAAAGCTGTTTGGGGACAATGATGGCCCAGGTAAGCTGTCTGGATAAAGATGGCACAGGCAGTCTGGGGACACTGACATGCTGTTTGAAGACAATGAAGGGAAAACCTGTTTGAGTTGAAAAGATGGCACATGCATGCTGTTTGGGGACAAAGATTGCAGATGCAAGCTTTTTTGGACAAAAATGGCATAGGCAAGCTGTTTGGGGACAAATATTGTACACATTGTAATGTTTTTAAAATGCAACAAAACAAAAACTGTCTGTGCTTCTCACCCTAATAAAGTTGTCAACAAATACATAAACACAATATAAATGAGAGGTTTTGGTTATCTGAATTGACCAAAGCATAATTAAGCTCAACTGCCACGTCAAGGTACACTCTCAATAGGGTGAGAACCTACTCCCACTTCCTACATAGTGGGCACACAAAGCAGTTTATACTGCTACCAAAACCTTATTAATGTGTTGGGGGAGGTGCAAAACTTATTAGAGAAGCGCAGACAGTTTTTGTTTTTTGTATACATTGTACAGCCAACACACTGTATTTGCAGCTTGCTCACCCCTGTTTGGTAGGCCTCATTTACACATTTGCATTATTGGAGCTTAGCGCACCAACATTTTTCTTTTCCCTGTTCTTTTTCCAAAACCCTGCTGCCGTACTTGCTGCTGCTCACGTCCTCAGGGCACAGACTTCATCTGCCAGTCAGGGCTCCTACTCCAGCCCCCTCTAATTGGTGGATGCACCCTTATCATGCTTGGGCCACCTTTTTAATTTTTTTTTTAAAGAATAAACAGAGGTAGAGCTTGTCCCCCAAGACAGCCAAGCCACTTACCATTGTAAGAGTAGTAAACCCCCCTACACTTAATGACGGCCGTGCCCATCCTGCTTAGGATCACAAGAGGAATGATAAATTATTACTTTCTTTTACCTATGTATCCCCTGGCAGCACTATTGCATATTTCATTTGTTGGCTTTTAATAATAGGACAGAGAATAATTTTATCTGGAAAATAACACAATGAGTTGGTTTTTAGCATCCCTAATATATATAATCTGACATTGAATTTTTTTTTTTTTGGATGATTTAACTGCTAAAGGTACACTTCGGTGTCACAAGCAAACCTTTTCATTGTAAGTAACTTTCTATAAAATGCATTCTTAAAGTGCTTATGTTTAAGTAGAAGCTGCCACTTTTTTGCCTCCTTCGTGGGCCATACATACAGTGATATGGTGTTTTATACTATGTATATATGTATATATACATACAGTACAAGATACAGGTCACATGTCCCCATTGTAATCTCTTTAAACTCATTACCAAGGCTCAGAACAAGTTGATGTTATTAGATTTCTGTTAATCCTATGTTGTCTCTAAAGCCTTCAACAGCACTCTTTGTCGGGAACAGACAGAGACTATCTGTGTTTGTCCTATGTCTCACAAAGCAGGAACTGAGGCAGCGAGGACCCCAGAAAAAGATGGGGGAAAGAGTCACCCCGTTACAAGAAACAAAGAAGGAGAAGATTCTGGAAAGAAAGGAGCAGCAGGGCGACATGACGACTGCAGGAAAGGTCAGCCAGGAAATCATGACAGGAAGAGCCCTCATGGTGGTCATCATGAGGGCCACTATGCTAATGGCAGGGGACATCACAAAGGGAAACGGGTGAGTGACACCCAGAGCATTACAACAAAGACTTATTCACCATTCTTGAATGCACTCTTCAGCAAGGTAAGTAACAACAGTGAATGTGCGTGGGTGAATTTGTATAACAATGTTCTGACAACTATTTAACAAATGCACAAAATACGTTTGTTACTCTGACTTGAACCAAACAGAGTTAATGCCCTGGGCTAAATTAACCTGAAGGGTCCACAGCTTTCACTTTTGCCCACTGACCAGCTGGTTGAGTAAAACAATAAAATCTCCAAATATCATTTTTAATGTACATAACTAATAAATATCAACTCACACTGAATTTGTAAGGTGTTTTTAAATGCCATACAAAATAATAATGTCCAGGGAATGAACTGCATTTAAGAAGGACCTTAAAACAAAGAATAATGACATGGCCCAGATATTGTAAGATGAGCTACCAATGTTGGGCAGTTCAAAAGACTAGCATAGACAATTGGACAGTAATATGGAGGTGGCAATGGTGGTGCATCTATGCATTTGCAGTGTGTCTCTAGTCTCTGCCTCTCCAGGTCCTTGGCTTGCAGGAGATGTATCCAGCCAAAAGCATCCGTTGCTTACCAGTGCACATGCGCAGTGCTATAATTAATGGCTAAATCCAGTACTAACTCGCATAAGGGTTCTGGAAGGTCTAATGAGATGCCCTGTGTGCATACACAAAAATTACTGACATTGATTTCAACAGGAGTGCAGTCTTCTGCATTCAGACATGCAGGCAACAGAGGGGAAAGGTTTTAAGAACGTGCACGCTTCCATATGTGGTCTTCATTGGTAGCTATGTATGGAATATTCTACTGTCCCATTCATGTTTTTAACCTTTTATATATTTTCCTCTTACCATTCAGGAAAGAGACTTGGCGCCAGAGGAGATGGATGGTGAGTTATTTACTGTCTAGTTGTATGCTAAGGTCAGCATCTCCCTTGATGCCTCTTTGGCCCATTTTGTTTACCCCCTACTGAGTTTAGAGACTATAACATCTAGTATGAACATCTAAATGCCGTTTCTCAAGCTATAATGTTTTTGTCAACTATTATGTCAGGACTATACACAAACATAACCATAGTAAGGATAACAAAGCGATGAAAAACTCCTTGCCACAGTATTCACTGTCAATGCCTAGCCTAGTATATAATGATATTAGTTATGGTGCACCACAATCAGTGTCTGACTCTGTATATGGTCATGGGAGTTATGCTGTACCACTATCTGTGCCTGGCTCCATATATAGTGTTGGGAGTTATGCTTTACGAGCATCATTCACTAGGTCAGCATATAGTGATGGGAGGTATGCTGTACCACCATCAATGCCTAGCTTAGCATATAGTGGTGAGAATTGTAGTGGACCACAATGAGTGCCTGGCTCAGTATATAGCCATGGGAGCTATGCTGTACCACTGCCTTTAGTATAGAGTGATGGGAGTTATGGTGTAACACAATCAGTGCCTGGCTCAGTATAAAATTGTATGAGTTATGCTGTACGAACGACATTGTCTGGGCCAATATATAGTAACGGGAGTTATTCTATACCACCATCAATGTATGGCTCATTATATTGTCAAGATGTTCTTTTCCTGTAAGCTTTGGGGTAAACGTTCATGTTTAAAATAGTTGATGAATTCAAATGTGGAAAGACATTTCTATTTAAGAAGACCTATTTTGTGTAGAGATCTTAATATGCTTTCAACGAACCTTCATACTTCCTAGTTTTTGTTTACAGTGATAGAAAATATACTGTATTTCCTTGCGCAATGCGTGCAGACAATCTCCACTGCAACCCGACACCTCCTCTGGGGCTTCTATGACGGAGCTTCGGTGTTACCTCACCGGAAGTAGCTGGTACGTCACCGGACATGAAGGGGTTAATCTGATTTCTAGGCTAAGGCTTTCAGGCTATATTTCGTCCAATTAAATAGTAGTCTGTCTACCCATAGGTAAGGGTAGAAGCTCTCAAGCCCACTAAGTTATATTATATTTATAATTAATATTATTTCTATCAATAATAATTTCACTTTAATTTATATGGTTAGCAACCAAGATCTTGAATATATATATATATATATATATATATATATATATATATACAGCAAAACAAGCAGCTTCACTGCTCGCTGAATGTCACAGTGACCCCCTGACCTTGAAGACGTATGGGGGTATGTTTGAGTTTGGGAAGGGTGCAATGGAGTTTTCCTGGGGAGACTCCTTACCTGCATGCCCAGTTATGTGTTATGACCCGTCTCGTCTGCCCTAACCAGACTCCCATGAACTAGCCGGCTATGGGGGCTCTACAAGCCAGGAAATGCTTGACGTGCCTGAGACCTAGCTGCAAATTCATGGAACTGTACGGCGGCTAAGTACCACAGCGATGCCCTCAGACATTTGGAACTGCATTACTAAGCACACCCGTTGTCCCATCACATCGCTCTTTTTGAGGTTACATTAAGCTCAGGGTGGTAACGGAGAGGGAGCTTGTTTTGGAACCCTGGTTTTATTGCCAACCTGTAGGACAGGGGTTTACCCAGCTGCGGCTATGGAACTCTGGCCCGGCTACTGCACGGACTATTCCTGGGGAAGTTTCCGACGCTGTCACTGAGCTGTCCAATGGTACCCTAGGATTGATGCTGCTCCCTCGAGATCACCCCGAAATAGGGACTTTTTGTTGGGTGGGCATTGCTGGCCATAGAACTGTATGGAGGCGCCGGGCTGTGTGGTTGTTGATGAGATTATACCCCTTATCCTATCATGTTTGTGTATAAATATCTGTGCTCTCTTCAATAAACTCAGTCCTGTTTTACCCCTACACTAAGTCTCAACTAGTGCTTGAGGGGAAAATTACAGAGGATTAACCCTTGACCAACTGAGCATTTAAGGCAAGTAAGATTTCTACAGCCATGCTCCTCAGTCCGAGTACACTTAGTAGACTTTTTCACTAGGCTATTTGATTTTCTGCCTAGTACTACCAGTCTATATTTTTTTTTCTTTGAAAGATGCAGCACAGCTATGGAGCAAGCCCTCAGCATGATGTGACAGGAGTGAGCTGATTGAGCAAAGAAGATTAGCTCACTCAATGTCCCTCTTCTTAGTGCAGGCAGAATGGTGAGATTCTCCTCCTTAGTGTAGTTAAATTAGCAGCTGTGACGATGGGTGAACGGATAAAGATTTTTGTATTGCGCGCACTCATTTTCTTTCAAAACGGCAAAATTCTTCATAAATAATCATTTTTATGAAAACAAATGCGGAAGTCTAGTAACCCATTTCATGAACCTTCCGGTGCACTGTGCTTGGGCTGATGTAGTGAGTGATGCTACAAAGGGCATGCAATTTGTACTTCCTATGTGATTCACCACTCAGTCGCCCATGCTCTGTGAGGGTTTGTGGTTCTACTGCTTCATGGTTGAGCTGTTGTTACTCATAGACACTTCCACTTCAAAATAATAGTAATGACAGTGGACTAGAAGCAACAGAAAAGCATACAGTTTGGTCCAAGATTAAAGTGGAGTATAAGCAATGCCAATATTTCCTGGGATACTTGAACAAAGCAAAAATGAGACATAAATCCAAGAAGCTACAAGAGTACCTTGAAGATGCTGGTGAAGGCTTTATTCATGGATGCTATATAAGTACACATAAGGCAAGTGAAATCACTTGACACATTTAGCACCTCAATGCTTCATCATAAACTGACTTGACTAGAAATGACCCTTAAATGATAAGTGATTAAGATCCCTCCCTTCAATTAATACATGATGTAAGAAGGGAAACCTAATATTTGTTCCCTGTTCTCCACCTGATGGATATACGTCATTGGTCTGGAAATAGTTCTTGGGAGTGTGACAATGTGAATAGCCTTACTATAAACACCACAGTTAAGGAAGTACATTTTACATTCTGGGATAAATGTGGTGTTACCTCTCTGCAAGAGCTGCAGATGAGGTATTACCCTCTGAACAGAACGTTAAAGACTGTTATAACAATCAGCTCTTTCCGCCAAGGGTAATAGGACATTCAACATGTAATGCATATTATGTTGAAGGCCATATTAGAGCTTTAGGCCTTGAAGGATTTCAAAAGCTAATGACAACATTATAATAAAAAACTAACTTAAGATAACTGGGGGCTCTGTGGTAGTCATAGATGGTGACTACTTCATATAACAACACATGTGCAAGGGCACATTTAACAGGGTAGAAAATTTAACAAAGTGACTTATGACCAAGTTACTGAGTTATTCACTACAACCTATTCTACTGTCAATGTTTGTCTATGGAGATGGCATGCCCATGTGCTTGATTTTATGCAAGCATATCCAGTATTTCACAAAAGTGAGTACACCCTCACATTTTTGTAAATGACACTCTGCTACAATGTAAAGTAGTGAGTGTACAGCCTGTAAATTTGCTGTCCCTTCAAGTAAACCCCTAAGTGGAAATGTCCAAATTGGGCCCAAAGTGTCAATATTTTGTGTGGCCACCATGATTTTCCAGCACTGCCTTAACCCCTTAATGACAATTGCCGGTTCTGGCACGTCATGCACTAACTAAGGTGGTTTCTTTTCTTTATTATGCACTAACATCAGGTTAGTGACAATTGAAGTGCCAGGACCGTCATGTCTTTAAACGAGTGCAGAAAGACAACCTCTGGATATGACACTGAGCATGTGCACTCAACTTCTGTGGTCGACCATGGCGAGGCCTGTTCTAAATGGAACCTGCCCGGTGAAAACGCTGTATGGTCTTGCCCACCATGCTGCAGCTCAGTTTCAGGGTCTTGGCAATCTTCTTGTAGCCTAGGCCATCTTTATGTAGAGCAACAATTCTTTTTTTCAGATCCTCAGAGAGTTCTTTGCCATGAGGTGCCATGTGGAACTTCCAGTGACCTGTATGAGAGCGTGTAAGAGCGATAGCACCAAATTTAACACACCTGCTCCTCATTCACACCTGAGACATTGTAACACTAACGAGTCACATGAACCTGGGGAGGGGAAATGGCTAATTGGGCCCAATTTAGACATTTCCACTTAGGGGTGTACTCACTTTTGTTGGTTTAACAAAGGTTTAGGCATTAATGGCTTTGTGTTGTTATTTTGAGGGGACAGCAAATTCACACTGTTATACAGACTGTACACTCACTACCTTACATTGTAGCAGAGTATCATTTCTTCAGTGTTGTCACATGAAAAGATATAATAAAATATTTACAAAAATGTGAGGGGTGTACTCACTTTTGTGAGATACTGTACGTAGCTCCATATTATATATGGAGCTCAGATTAACCATTTCCCATTTTATTACACTTATTGGTGGGGTTTTTTTTACAGTTTTTTTGGATACACTGAGGATACTTTTTTCAACCATATGTATTTTACTTTTAGGATATTTATAATTTTTCTAGTTAATGTAGGGGCATGTGTTTAAGCATTTGTTTTTCACTTCTCTTTTTTATAGAGTGTGTGCGCTCTATTGTCATTCTAGCAGCAGAATTTTATTTTCTCTATTTGGCCACTTCTTATTTCAGGTGCTATTAGCTTCATTGTATACACCTGTTATCAATGGTTGTGGCTGAAACATCTGAACTGAATAATTAACAGGGATGTCCACATATGTGTTGATATATATAACGGCATGTTCTTATATACATGCACACGCTATCCAACAACAGCCATATATTTAGTGTGTGTGTATACATTATGTGTATAATAATTACAATATATCCACTGGCTCCAACTCTTTATATCCTGTACATATTGACTAACACAAAAATACACATACATACACATATGCCCAAACATACACACATACACACACTACTGGCTCTCTACATAGTTGGGTAACAAAAAATGATCGGTTCCCCTCTCGGACATACAATTTAGACCCCTAAACACCTCCTACACACACACACTAACATATGTACTCACACACACAGTAACATACTACTTACACATACTGATACAGATGACCTAACATATCTACACACACATACAGTATCATACTTGCACAGACTAACATCCTTACTTACACACAAATACTAATATACACACTGTCAGGCCCAACTGGTCCGTACTTGGCATAGTGGGAGGCCCCCTTCGTCTGGTGTAGGCAAAAGCCAAGGCCTAAAGTAGTGGCTGAAGTGGCGGACTAAAGGTTGCCTTATGCACCTGTGGATCAATGGCCTGTAATCAGGCAGAAAGGTATGTGTTAAGGAAACAAACAACTCTGCCATCCAATTTGATGAGGGCATTAATCAACCTGGAGGAGGAGTAGAAGCCTGCAAATTTGTAAAACCCCACAGACTTCTTCTACACTGCTCCAGTGTTTCAGAGCTTTGGTTCCTGTGTGTCCCTGGACTCTAGTCTCCAGATTTACCTTCAATGCTTTGCTACAGTTTCTCCTTTGGATTGCCTGGCGTTTGACTTTTTGGTTGTTGTCACGGAAGCCTCCGTGCCATGGGCTCCTGGAGGGGACTGAGTGCCAGCCTCCTTCCTATAGACTATGTGCCACATTATCCAAATCATAAGAGACTCTAAAGACTGTGCAGCTCAGAAACAGATTTGGGGTTCCTGCATTTTGGGACTGTGACGGTTCCCAGAGTCACCCTACCCCTCAGTTAATGTTATCCAGTGACATGAAGCCCTTTTGTGTGTTATTAATAAAAATGTATTTCATTAATTTCCTAACCGCTTACACACAGCACACTAAGGTCTGGGAGATAATCTAATCAAGACAATGTGTATTCCTTATTTTAGTGGCGTCTGTATCCTTTTGTATTGTTAATCCCTTTACTGCCCCTGTTGTCTCTGGGATGCAGATTAAGGCAGCGGTTTGTATCTTGTTTTATGTTAATTTGTGTGTTGCTGGATATATCCAGCCGTCTGTGTCTAAAATAAATCAGTTCTACTCTTGTTGTATCTAAAGTCTAGTCTTGCCTGGTTTTTTGGATACTGGATAGTGATATCCCTTTACTTTGGTTGGGGATATTGCCGACAGATTGCGGTGGTTTGTCCGCCTAGCGGGAGAAGTGGTCTCTTGGTGGAGAGGGACAACCTGAGGTCCCTGGCCAGTCCGTCACAGTTGTCTCTTGGATTACCCTGTTTGCCTTTGGCCTTGACCTCTGTTTGACTTTCTCTTCTTCAATTGATTGTCACCTGCCGTGACCATTTGGACTGCTTCTGCTACCACAGACCACCTTAAAGGGGTGCCTGTCAAGGGTTAGCATCTCCTGTTCTACGCTTCTACTTCAACTCTTACATACTTATACACACAACCCACCTTTGTCTGCTCAAGAGGGGGAAGGTCGGTGCCAGCTCTTCTGCCTCACCTGCCACTGCATGTCCCAAACCAAGGAGCAGATCTTTGTAATCCACCAGGAAATTACATCATATGCTGGTGCGCAGACTCAGTGTGTTGGGCAAGAGGAAGCGTGGCCCTCAGTGCCAACCTAGCAGTATGTCCAGTGTGGCTGTGGGACTGGTGCTAGGGGCCCGTGGGGTCCTTACTTTCCTCTCAGGTGAGAGAGGAGTGCATCCGGGCCAAGTACAACAGTACTGGTCATATTACCCTGATGGCGGTCCTGCTAATAAATGCCCTTGATGCTTTACAGTTGATAGTTTCTTGAAGGGGAGGTACAATAATTGTAGCTATTCAGTAAGTACAGTAGCCCTACAGACATTTTGATTAAGTTAAAACTGATATGAAAACTTGAAATGAGGTCCCTGCATTACCTGCGACTGTTAATCACACTGTGGCAAGTGCATAGCATGTTTACAGTGTATTCATTAAAGCTTGACTTTGCAGTTGAGTTTTGGTGAGAACATCTTGAGCTCATCTTGGTTGAGCCTTTTTAATGCACATTTACTTAAGTGAGCTCATTCTTCTGTAAACTTCCGCAATTGTAGAAAAAGTATAATTGAAATGCTAAGTAGAGGAATATCACTCTGTATTTTCATAACACATTTTTATTTTGTTAATTTGTTTCCAGAACTCCATGCTGCCTTCTTGGAATTTGATGTGGATCAGGATGGATACATTGGATACAAGGAGTTAGGTGAATGCATGAGGACTATGGGATATATGCCTACTGAGATGGAACTCATAGAAATCTCCCAGCACATCAAGATGAGGAGTAAGTGTCCCCACTGACTTTTTTCTTCAGGGCTCTTGATCTGCTTTTCATTGGTTATCTCACAATATAATTAGGGTTCCCAGATGTCCAGTTTCAACTGCCATTTGTTACTAGTGTCCAATACTGTGGGTGAAGACTTCTGGCAGTCCTAACTATTATTGTAATATCCAATACGTTATTGGTACAAAAAGTGTCCTGGCATTTGATTGCATAATTGTCATCCACATATTCCCAATGCTGTATTTATTCTCGGAGCTGCCCTAGGTGTAACCCAGGGCAGCACTACCAACCGCCCCCTCTGCCCCACTTTGCTTACTGCTGAGTTCCTGGGATATGACATGTACCCCGACTCGGTACACCTCCCAGATGATCCTCCCTTCTCCCCATGGCCACCGGGAACACGAAGCAATACAGTGCTTTACCGCCCTGACAAGGGCAGCACCGATGCTTACCCCAATAACAAGACGGGACTCATATTGAGGTAAAATAGGAACTAACTTTATTGAGGAAACAATCACCACCAGCCTCCAAGAGCCTTTCAATAGGCTGGCGATGAGTTACGACCACCATGCATCATACCATATGTAAAGCACAATATGCAGATCATATGCAAATTAGTTATAACCGAAAACCACACCAACTTGCAGAATCCTGCCATCAGAACCAATAATATTGGTCAGACGGGCAGGAGGAAGGGACACTGGGTAAATAGAGAACTCTCGCTCTCTCACTGTTGCCTCCCTACACCCCTAATCAGGTACAGGGTGACTTAAACATAAATCCAAGCAATGGAACCAGATATTGCACTGCAATTGGTGTCCACTGTCGCCTGGTGAAAGTATGTAATGCAATCCAGGGGTCCACCGTCTATGACAGGAAATACAGCCTTCAGGCGCCCCCCAAGTCACGGAGGCGTCCGTGACAGACATCATATGCCTGTGCCCTATCCTTTAAGGACACTCAGCACTGGGTGGAATTAAGTTATGGAGGTAGTGCTCACTAAACACTATATAGTGCTACAGTTAGAGCAGAGATCTCCTGGTTACCTGGCCCATTATTATTATTATCTTTTATTTATATAGCGCCAACAGTTTACGCAGCGCTTAATACAATACATAAATTCAAGGGGTACGACAAGACAAGAATTGACAGACCAAGACAAACTGATACATTTGGTGGAGAGAGCCCTGCTCGCAAGCTTACAATCTATTGAACAGTTGTGCTGTAGGAAGGCTGATCCTATTGGCTCCCTGTTATACAGCAGTGGGGCCTATTGAGGTGGGGCCAGGATATGCCACTGCATGTCCCAACCCAAGGAGCAGATCTTTGTAATCCAACATATACTGTTTTAGAAATAAGGATGCAGAAGAGGGGATGAATTGCCTAAACCGGTTTACATGAGGTTGCTTTGAGGAATTTAGGCTGCCCACCACTGCCTTTTGTACAATGCAATGGAAGTGTTACAGGAACTGCATTGAGATTATGGAATTAGCAGTAGCTACTTGGGGTTAAAAAAGACCCCCAGGATCTTGGTTCATAGTGTCCTTAAAATAAATGCATATGTTAATATTATTGTTATTATTTTTGCCTGACAGCAACCTTTTGTTCTCACAGTGGGTGGCCGAGTAGACTTTGAGGATTTTGTGGAACTAATTGGTCCAAAGATGCTAGCAGAAACAGAAAATATGGTTGGAGTGAGAGAACTCAAGATTGCTTTCAGAGAGGTACGTGCATTGTGAAAAAGATTTTGAATTCTGCCTTTCATAGCGTTCAATCGAGTGTATTGTCAATAATGCAAACACCTCACCTATTATACCACCTTTGTCTTTTAAATTATTCTTGGATCAGCGTCAGGACAATCATTGCAAAGCACAATCTATCTATATTATCCTCTCAGACTAGAATGAATCTTGTATGTTATGGTGAAACATAATTTGTTGCAATAATGGATGGCCTGCTATGCCTGCTGAAGGTGTTTTTTTTTTAATTTTATTATTTATTCATTCTTTACTTTACCTTAGGTTTGTTGAGTATTGGGTGCGTTCAGTGCATGTTTTTTTTAATGTTTTAATTCTCACATGTCATTGAGCATAGAATGGTGGTGAGGGGTACCTGATCAGTGTTACCTTTGGATTTCACTAAGAATAGGCATTGATGTTTTTGGCTAGAAAGGAAACGCTGTGTACCCTCACAACTACCTGGCTTTAAACTGGGACATGTAGGAAGTTGAAACAGAATAATAGCGATGTTAGCAATCCATGAATAAATCAAAATACTAGATGTGCAATATTGCCATGGGGTTTTGGATGTTTCAGTCTATTGGGGATCTGCTACACTGACTTGTATCTTCATCTGCAAACATATATTATTTACTTGATCTTACCTTCAAGAGTTTTACATAATATGGCAACAACGTGTTAGGGAAAATAGTGCTACTTGATTTACTATTTCCAACATATTCAACCTCCTTGGGCGTCTGCCACTGATATCATTATGAAAACTGCTTCCAGGTGGCTTGCAGACAAGGTATGTGTTTCTACTACCTAGGCTATAATGTTTCCAAGCATGTGTATCTCAATGAGGGGCTTTGTTTTCGGCGCGGGGGGGGGGCATGGTCTGTCACACCATGGCCTAGAGACTATTTGTATTTGCCGATTAGCCTCTATAAGCTTCACCCTTTGAAAGATATATCATGTCTGCTTTCTTGGGGACTGATAAGCTAAGTGATATCTTCCCACATCTCAAAGCCATCATAAAGTATCTGTACCTGTAAGTCTCCCCACCTGTAAGTTCTTCTTTCAGAATACTAGCTACCACTGTCATAAAGGATACAGGACAGTCTGTGTGCGCCTTTAGATTAGTATTGGTGGCATCATCTGTGATTTTAAAGAGGATCATGCTAGGTAGTTGACCCAGTTAATTTTAGGTACTGCTAAGGTCATCACTGCCTTTTACTGTATTTTTGGCCTAATGCCTGGGCTGACTTGGCATCTTTTCTTACATAAATTTCCTCTTGCTTGCACCTGTATCTTATTTTGAACTACCAAGCACATTTAACTCCAGCTGATCCCTATGCTAAAAGTTACATTTTTGGCACATGTAATACTGGATTGGCCTCAGACTTTGATCTTGTTATCCAATTACTCTAGTGATGGATTAAATAAAAATAGAAACATAAGGACCAGCGTTGAATATGTGAAGTCATGCATATGCAATACAGTTTATATATTAAAGTAGGCTCAATGTATCAAGGTGTCAAACTGGACATCAGACTATGGTTTCTGCAAAAGCAAAAATATTTAAAACATACAATTTGGTGATTTATGCTTAGGAACATTACGTAACAGCATTCAGCTCACTAAGATTATCTTGTGCCCTTAATTGTTTGACAAAGCTGGTTAATCCAACTGTTACTCTTACTTGGTGTATGTCAAATGTCACCCTTGCTGCATCTACTGATGTATCCGCTGACATAGCCGAAGTACTGCTTTGTTTAAGTTTGTTCCTCTGTAACCATGTACAGTTAAAAAATGATGTTATATATTATGCTTCATTATGACAACCTTATCAGAACATATTTCCAAGAATAAGCTTAACGGTCCAATGGCAGAACTGTCTAAGAACCCTTGACCTCTTATGGAAAATGGTCAAGGAAACAAGGAAGTGAGCAATAGACAGAACAATGCTTGTTTCTCTATTTATAGGTATGCCATTCACTCAGGTGAATGTGGTATAAAGACACAGGAATCACTTTTATGCAGAATAGCAAACCCACTCCGTGAAAGAGAAGCATCTAGTTCTCTGGCAACAACTTTAAGACTTTATCACCAGCAACCGTGATATATGCAACATTATACAATGCTACCATAAGATCAATCACCTTTTATGATTTCCATGAAAAGATCCTGCTGCTGGCTTCACCAAAGAAAACATACATAACACAACCCTGATTGCTAACAACTTCCTACAAATTCTATACATTACCCTTAAGACATGCATACCCATTGAAATCACTTCCATCTCATGTGAACTAACAAATTGAAGTAATATTTCGGGTCATTTAGTTAATATGAAGTCAGGTGAGGACCCGTACTCGGACTGGGTAGCTCCGCCGTAGAGATCTTCCTTGCCGATGAAAGCTTAATTGCTCAAGGGATTAACCCTTCATATTACCCCAAGCACTAGCCGAGAATTAGTGGAGGGGTAAAACAGAACTGACTTTATTGAGGGCAGCACAGGTATTTATACAAACATGATAGGATTAAAGGTATAATCTCATCACCTCCCAGACAGCCCGGCGCCTCCATACAGTTCTATGGCCAGCAAGATAATAAGATACAGGAGTCAGCCTTTAAATTAGTGTCTCAATGGTATAAAATTCTGGTGGACAATACACAGTTTTCTACCTCAAGTCTCTCCTTTATATGTACCTACATCTCTGCCAAATCTCCAGCATGAATTTATTTGGTGGTCTTGTTCTACGTACATTTTGGGAGAGAGTAGATTTTCAAATTTCTCCGCAATCCTTATTGCTTAACAGTAGCGTACCTAGCGGGGGGCATGGGCGGTCCACCCCGGGGGTGCCACAGGCTAGGGTGACCGCATGTCCCGGATCCCCGGCAGCCTCGTCACTTTTTTTTTTTTTTTTTACACGGAGGAGAGAGAGGGGCGCCTAGCAAACGCTCGGCGCCGCTCAGTCTCCTTCGCGAGGCCTCTAACTCCATCGTGGTGCCGGCATGTCATGCTGAGTGCCGAAATATTACGTCATATTTTGGCGCTCATCAGTGAAGCAGCGCAGCGGCAGAGCAGGAAGACGAAGGCATCGTGCTCCCACCGCAGGACTTCTGGATAGATGGGGGGAGGGAGGGGGTAGCTAGTGGGGAGGGGGAGATAGTGAGGAGGGGTAGAAAAGGGGGAAGGTAGATAGTGAGAATGAATGAATATGTGGATGAATTGTCTGAATGAGGGAGATAATTAATGAGTTTGTGAGACTGCATTAATGAATGTGTAAATTTGTGTGAATGAGAGAGAATAAATTATTGTGTGAGTTAATGAGTGATTGTTAAAGTGTTTATGTGTATGATAGATGTATAATTGATGTAGAGCAGGATGTTTGAGCCTTGGGGACCAAGATGACACAGGCAGGGTGTTTATGGGACAAAGATGGCACAGGCCGGGCTGTTTGAGGACAAAGTTGACTCATGCTGGGCTGTTTGGGGACAAAGATGGTAAATCCTATGTGTGTAATCTGGGTGCTGGTCAGGTTCTATGTGGGCAGTGTGGACGCCAGAACTGGCTTTGGGTTGTGCAACCTATCATCTATGCCTGTAGTTTTATCTCTTGCTATGTTTCCATACATTATTATTGTATACCTGCAAATACGGGATTTGTATGTCTGGTTCTATGCCTCCAGTTCTGAGTTCACATGTGAACAATAATTTATATATAAATTGGTAACAGCAATCACACTTATCATGCCAAGTCAGCTAGTACATGCTGGAATCTGGGTATCCCTGGGCATGATAGGAGTGTGATTGGTGTT
>VKOC01026158.1:0-11572 GCA_009364415.1 Spea multiplicata
ACAAGAGGGCCAGCTGCGGGCATCACATAAATCAATACCAAAGGGAAAGCGTCCGTGGAAACCCTCCGGATGCGGGTGTCAGTGTGGAAGAGCCTGTCCTGGGGGGTGTGCTTGAGTGTCGGTGAGGCAGAGCCTGTCCTGGGGTGTGTGTTTGGGTGTTGGTGTGGCAGAGCCTGTCCTGGTGTGTGTACGAACACAGCACTCCTTTTGAGCTTGACAAAGGCCTTGTTTGGCCAAAACTTTGCTTTTTTTTGTTTTGCTTTCTCTGAATAGAGAAACTTAAGGATTGTAAGCTGATTCAGAGAAAGCAAAACAAAAAAAAGCAAAGTTTTGGCCAAACAAGGCCTTTGTCAAGCTCAAAAGGCCCTGTTTGGCCGAAATGTTGCTTTTTTGTTTTGCATTCTCTGAATAAAGTAACCCAAGGACTGGAAGCTGATTGAAGTGCTGGGATTCTTT
Source organism: Spea multiplicata (assembly GCA_009364415.1). Taxonomy (NCBI): domain Eukaryota; kingdom Metazoa; phylum Chordata; class Amphibia; order Anura; family Pelobatidae; genus Spea; species Spea multiplicata. The sequence goes on from VKOC01026158.1 coordinate 457, forward strand.
TCTGTGTTCGTAAACTTCATGAGGGTTTTATGCTGTCCTTTTTTAACCTGCTATCACGCCAGCATATCCTGGGAGTATGAGTGGCTGGAATTTTTTCTTTTTTTAACTGTCCTGTTGTGTGTGTTTGGATGTCGGTGTGGCAGGAGCCTGTCCTGGTGTGTGTTTGGGCGTCGGTGTGGCAGAGCCTGTCCTGGGGTGTGTGTGTCTGGGTGTCGGTGTGGAAAAGCCTGTCCTGGTGTGTGTGTGTTGGTTATCCGTTTCCTTAATTTAAAGTAGGAAGTATTTCATTTTTACTTATCCAGAGATAAAACGCCCTCCTGAATTTGTAGTGACTTCAGGAGTCAGACACTAGCAAGTGTCTGTATTAGCAGGGTAGAAGGAGCCCAGAATGCAGGACTACTGGTGGTAACAGGAAAAGTCCAGAGTAGTATAGATAGGGCACCGTAGCAAAATCAGGTAGAGGCGGTAAGCCAAATAACGTAGACAGGTCACAGGCACAGGTCAGGTCCAGGCAGCAAAGTAGCGTAAACGGGTCAGGCAGGGTCAGGTCCAGGCAGTAAACGGGTCACAGGCAAGGGTCAGGTCCAGGCAGCAAAGTAGCATAAACGGGTCACAGGCAAGGGTCAGGTAACAGAATAAATCAGAACACCAACAGGTTAAGGAGCACAGTACAGGGGACGCTATGTAAAGCACAGAGCGTCTCAGAATATCTGAGCGCCGACATAAGGGAGCTTGAGGGTTTTATAGAGATCCCAGACGTGGCGTCTGACGTCACGTCTAGGTCTCCGCCCCCAACCTCCTCTCCCCTGTGAGACGGCACCAGGGATCTCTATCCCCACTCCTCCACCTCCCTCCTGCAGACTGTTAACAGTCCCCTTCGTGGGACCCTGCCGCGAGCAGACGCGATCTGCCACGGGAGGTAAGTCCCGGACCTTGAATGGCACGTACCGTATGCCGGGCGGTACGTGCCTTACATCAGGGGACAAAACATTCAAGGCCCTGAAATCATTTAGTGGATAAGGTATTGTGTTATTTACTCTATAATATTTATTTCAAGGATTAGTCGCACTAAATTGTGGCTTCAGGCTTCCCATGTTGAATGACCAAGTATTATGTATGTGTATGTACATATATGTTTTTTCATAAAAATGGGCTGCTCGGTCTGAAATGCCCGGGCCTATTTTTTGTCCCAGTCCGGGCCTGCCCTACCACCACAACCTGCCAGGGGTTCCCTAGCATTCTGAACCCCAGTACACTGGGGAGGACAGCTTTTTCTAGAAATCCCACCTCTGAGTCTGCCTCCCCAATATGCTCACTTAAATGGACACATTTTTTGGGATGCTGAAACTTTGGACTGGCTTCTCTCTTCCTCTTTCTTCCCCCACTGCAACCACGTCTAGCTGCCGCCCAGCTATCTGCATGGCTCCCTTCTGACTGATCTCCTCCCTCATTGCTGGGGGACCATCTAAATTCTGCTCAGTAAGCAAGAGACTCCTCTCAAAATTGCCAATCTCTTTCAGTGTTTCAATATGCCTCTTCAGAACTCCAACCTCGGCTTCCAGAGAGACCAATTGCTCACACTTGCCAGGAACTGCTGTTCCAAGCATGCATACATATCCCATACTTGGAGGGATATGTGTCCTTACAAAAATTGAAACAATTTCTGGCTTACCTTGGTTTCTCTTACAACTTCTTTGTGGCACTACTGCGGTGGTGCACAAACTGGACGCTTACAGAAAGCAAGTCACTTAGAGAAAAGCAAGCCCTTACTATAAGCCAACTCTGTGAGTGTAACCACTTATTTTATACAGAGCAACACAGTTAATTGATTATAAGCTCCACCCTTAACTAATTACAGACTAAACAGGGGGGGAAGAAAACACAGTTAACCAATACAACAAACAATTTAGTTTTTTTGTTTTCTTGTCACAAACCCTTTAACCTTCCTATAGAGCCTGGCTTAGCTGGGTCTGTTGGGGAGGTTGAGTTAGTGGGTGATTAGGCTGGTCAGTCTGGGCCAGCTTTGTACAGTTAGAGAGGGCTCCAATTGGGAGATAGGTGTTTCTTTTTATGATTTGGTTTTGTGGTTTGAGTTAAAATAAAGCAGTGTTGTGCTACAAGCTGGTGTTCCTGGCTCTGATTGCCCTAGAGGACTGTGCTTAGGACCCCTAAATGTGATATTTATGGCTCTCATGCTACAGGGTTTAAAAAATAAAAACTAGGATTCCCAAATGAGCTCCCTCTCAGTGGCCACCACCGAGTTTTACTGTGAACAGGGTCCGTGAACCTTTAATCCTTGTGAAAACCACAGGGATGAGGTGTAACACAGGAAAAAGGTATGGTGCCAAAATAACATAGGGTATAACCAGATGGGCTGCCACAACAGAGGAACCAATTCTACTGTTTGTACGTGACCACCTTCGCAAACAACTATTATGTGCATACCACTGTTCAAAGGCTGCAGGGCACCCTGGCAAGAACCAGGTATTTTGGTCCATCTGCAGTTCTGGTGGCCAGGATTACGTGCCAAACTTGAAAGAGCTGTCCATTTATTCTAAAGAGATCTTTAGGCTACATGGGTTACCCAAAGTAATTATATCTGACCGGGGCAGCCAGTTTGTCTCTAGAGTTTGGCGTGCCTTCTGTGGGCAAATGGGTATTCAGCTATCCTTCTCCTCGGCCTACCACCCTCAATCCAACAGGGCTGTAGAAAGGGCAAATCACGCCTTGGAACAGTTTCTATGTTGTCATGATGTCTCAGGCCATCATAACAAACCTGTTACCCTGGACAGAGTTTGCCCACAACAATGCAGTTAATGCCTCCTACTGGCTAATTCCTTTTCTAGTGAACTATGGGTTTCACCCCTCAATGTTGCCCAATATGTTCATGCCACAGGTTCTGACGCTGGAGGAACCGTACATGGGTATGGGTCCAAGACACCTTGAGGCGTTCTATGCAGTCCCAACAGTTCCAGGACAATTGCAGGTACCTGCCTGCACCTACCTCTCAGGTCAGGGAGAAGGTTTGGCTATCATCATGAAACCTTTGACTCCTTGTCCACTCACAAAAACTGGCTCCCTGGTACATTGATCCGCTCTGTTTCCTCTGGAGAATCAACCCTGTAGCCTATGCCCTTGATCTCCCCCCATTATGTACATCCACAATGTCTTTTATCTTTCCCTTCTCAAGCCTTCTCTGGTCTGCAACCACTTTTCCATCTCAGTTCCTCCACCTAGACCAATTCCGTTGACAACTGTGAGCAGTTCGAAATCTGCAGCATCGTTGATTCCCATAGAGTCAGAGGATATTTGCAATATTTGGTCCACTGGAAGGGGTATGGTCCTAAGGAGCATTCCTGGGTGTCACGGCTAGAGGACCAGCAATGCCAGATACCATACGGTCGGCGTTGTGGAATCCTGGCAGTGGCTGCTGGCGCCAAGGGACTTCGGAGGGACGCCGGTTCGGGAGTAGCCCCAGATGTGCATGATCATACCTACTTTCCTCACTAACCTGCTTGGGAAGGGTAATTGAGGAGGGGGTAATGTCATGGTTTCATAGCCACTTTTTATATTTCTCTAGTGTTATAGTGGTATGCCTTTTCACTGTGTGCTGTGAGTGGTTCTTTGAAACTCTGCCCTGCTCTGGCCTATATAAGCCTGCAGGATTCCATTGCCTTTGTGTTTCCACTCCTGTGTGTTCTTCTGTTCCTGATTTTCCTGTGTATGACTTGGCTTTGTATGACTGCCATTTCTGGTTTCTGACCCCGACTTGTTTACCAGACTACGATTTTGCATTACATTGTTGCTACTTTTTTTATTCAATAAAGGATTTTTTCATTTTATATTATTTGTGTCAGTCTGGTTCCTGGTTCCTTACAACAACATCCTTGTCAACGCCACCTCATTGGAGGAACATAAACATCACATGATGCAAGTACTAATATCACATGATGCAGGTACTAACCAGGCTATGAGAATATCACCTATATGCTGGAGGTTTTGTCTGTTGAGTTTCTGAGGCATATCCTAAGACCAGACCATGCGGTCTCCTTGCCATTAAACTGGCCCCGGAGGAGTAGCAAAACCTCTGAAAAGGCACTCAACACCCAGTCACGGTATACATCATAAAAACTGGGCCCAGTTTCTTATGCACTTTCAACTAGACATTACACTACTGACTGGCATCCAGAAAAAAGAAAGGGGGTGCTTTATCAGGATATTTCACTAGAAAAAGGCAGTCTTCACTTCTTGTACCAGTTTATCCCTCTGGGTTTTTCCTAGCAGCTCTTATTGAGGGATTAACCTAATCACAAGGACTTTATTATAAAGCAGCAGGTGCTGCTTATGAAGTATTAGCAAAGGCAAACTCCAGAGTAAAATGTAAAAAGATAAAAGACAGGGTGCAAAAGGTTACTTTCAGCAAAAGAAAAAAAGGCAGTTAACCATTGCAATGCCAGAGATATCTATACTGAAACAATCCTATATCAGATAACTCCAAAATTAAACTTTTCACAATATCTTTAAAAATTTCAACCAAAACAACAATTTATATTAGAGATAAAAATAAAGATCCCAGGGGTTCTGTGGACCTCAAGTTACTTCTACTTTGAGGTTGTTCCACAAAACTTCTATATACATTAAGTAAGGCCTTATTACATTGAATAAAAGTAAAAATCTCATGAGTAGCATAATTAATATGCAAATTATAATTAAACATTTCAGCGTATGTAAGGAAAACTGTCCATTAAATTACCTCTACAGATAAACCATGATTATATTATAATTTAGAGCAACTTTCACTGCAGGTGTTGCAATGTGCACTACATAACCCATCCCCTTCTCCTGTGGGTTTTTTTATGCAGCAGGACACTGTCTCACACGGTGACTCCTCCCTGCTTCCTATCAGCATGGTCTTAAATGAAATAAATGAATGGAGATAAGAAAATACTGGAGAAGTGATAAGCAGGTAGGGGGCCAGATACACGTCAGGGGGAGTATGCAGGGGCACTGACAAGACTGGAACACGCAGAGAAAAGGATATCTTTTTGGCCCCGAATTAGAATTAAAAAGCCCCAGAATATCGCAGGAAACAAAAGGGCAAGGGAAAAAAATTGTCCCCAATGATTTTGGACCCCGTGCACAAGTCTACTCCACACTGTCTGACAAAGGGGTGCAATTTACCTCCAGATGTTGCAAAACATTCTGCCAAGGGTTCAATTTCCAATGGACACTTTCTTTAGCATTGTATCCTCAGATAAACAGTCAAATTGAACAAACCAAACATTGGAACAATAACTCAGACGTTACATCCCTCCTCTGCAGAACGACTGGATCCCTCACCTTCCTTTGGCTGAATTCATATATAATAATTAAGTCCATAGCTCCACCAAACTCCATTCTATGCAACTTTACCTTATTAAAATTGCCTTGACCTTCACCTGACCAAAGTTAATGATTCTGACTCTGCCTACCCAGACCCTTGGACTTCCTGACCACTCTCTTGCTTAACCTTTCGGTACTGTCCGTCGCTCTATTCCTGCATTGGAGATCCTGCCTTCAGAATGTTGTCATTACAAATGGGTTTACATACACTCACTGGCCACTTTATTAAGTACACCTTGCTAGTACCGGGTTGCCCCCCTTTTGCCTTCAGAACTGCCTTCATTCTTCATGACATACTTTCTACAAGGTGCTGGAAACATTCCTCAGATATTTTGGTCCAAATGGGCATGATGGCATTGCACGGTTTCTGCAGATTTGTGGGCTGCACATCCATGATGCCAATCTCCAGTTCCACCACATCCCAAAGGTGGATTGAGATCTGGTGACTGTGGAGGCCACTGGAGTACAGTGAACTCATTGTCATGTTCAAGAAGCCAGTTTGAGATGATGTGAGCTTTGTCACATGGTGCATTATCCTGCTGGAAGTAGCCATCAGAAGATGGGTACACTGTTATCATAAAGGGATGGATATGGTCAGCAACAATACTCAGGTAGGCTGTCACGTTTAAACAATGCTCATTTGGTACTATGGGGCCCAAAGTGTGCCAAGAAAATGTCCCCCAGACCATTACACCACCACCACCAATCTGAACCGTTGATACAAGACAGGATGGATCCATGTTTTCACTTTGCCAGATTTTTCATGATTTTGCCAGATTCTGACCCTACCATGTGAATGTCGCAGCTGGAATCGAGACTTATGAGACCTGGCAACGTTCTTCCAGTCTTCTATTGTGAGCCTGTGCGAATCGTTGCCTCAATTTCCTGTTCTTAGCTGACAGGAGTGGCACCCAGTGTGGCCTTCTGCTGCTGAAGCCCATCTGCTCCAAGGTTTGACGTGTTGTGCGTTCAGAGATGTATTCTGCATTTAACAAGTGGTTATTTTAGTTGCCTTTCTGTCATCTCAAACCAGTATGCCCATTCTCCTTTGACATGAACAAGGCATTTTCATCTACACAACTGCCACTCACTGGATATTTTCTGTTTTTCGGACCATTCTCTGTAAACCCTAAGATGGTTGTTCATGAAATTCCCAGCGGTTTCTGAAATACTCAGACCAGTTTTAATTTAATTGATGAGTGGAATGTGTTTTTTTGAGTTTTAACTCTCCTTCTGTCCATATAATGACTATATTATCAAAAAATATTTAAAAGGTTTTTGGCATTATAAATCAAGGAATCTATATTCTAAGTGTGATGCTGTAAAGCCCCATGGAGGTGCTTTTTGTTTTTACACAGATTTGTTTTGGGAATATATTTTTGTATTGTTTTGTGCACCAACAAATAAATCACAATTGCTGTAAATCAATGTTCCTGGGCCTTATTGCCCTAGAGGACTGTGTTTAACATCCCTATCAGTGATATTTATGGCCCTCATGCTACAGTGTTTGTCACACAAGTCAGCCATACAAAGATTAACATATTGTGGTACAATAATTGTACCCATTGCAGCTTCAATTGACTGAAAGTAGACATTTTGGTTAAAAAAGTGAAATAGTTTCTCTGCTGGGTTCCGCTTCCTCATTGCAGTACAAAAGACCCTCCCAATGGTAAGTAGCAGGGCTCTTATTGTAACAGGGCTCGAGGTACGTGGGATGCACCTCGAGGTCTCGTGGGACGCACCTCGAGGTCTCGTGGGACGCATTTGGCCCGCGGGCCGCATGTTGGATGGCCCTGGTCTAGTGCATTCATTATATTAGCACCTAAATGGTTAACCTTAAGTATACTTGTCAGAATAGCTTAAATTGTATCCAGGTCTCGCTCAATGTCAAGGGTCTTAATACCCCTGAGAAGCGCTCCTCCCTCTTCCGAGATCTCCGCAGGGGTCGGGTAGACATCGCCTTTATACAGGAAACTCACTTCCTGGGGCTTCGTGCTCCTCGGCTCTCCAGTCGCTCTTACCCCACCAGTTTTTTCAGTAATAACCCGACGGCGAAAACTAAAGGAGTAGCGATTATTTTTTCTGTCCAAGTCCCTTTCAAAGCCTTAGACGTTGTAGCGGACCCCGAGGGGAGGTTCTTATTGGTCAAGGGCACGATCGCGGATCAAATGTACACATTGGTGAATGTCTACCTCCCTAACCGAGGTCAGCATATCACTCTTCGTTCTGTCCTGCAAAAGCTCACTGGCTTTCAGGAGGGGATTCTGGTCCTAGGGGGGGATTTTAATGTGGCGCTGTACCCGGCCTTGGACACCTCTTCCGGGACTACGCGGACTCCTCGCCATGTCCTCCGCAGGATCCATTCCCTCCTCACTGCGCACAGGCTAGTCGATTGTTGGAGGGCTCTTCATCCCAGCGTGCGGGACTACACTTTCTATTCCGCACCTCATAACTCGTATTCCCGCATTGACTTCTTCTTTCTTCCCTGCCACCTTGCCCATCTTCTTCGCCGTTCCGCCATTGGGTCGGCAACCTGGTCGGACCATGCTCCTTTATCTCTCTCCCTGGCTTCCCCCCTCCCCCGTCCCACTGGGGGCTCATGGCGCCTCAATGAATCTGTTCTATCTGATGTGTTGGCTCGCTCTGAATCGCTCGAAGTCCTCCGCTGTTATTTTCGGGAGAACTTACTCCAAGGTACCTCTGAATTAATGGTCTGGGAGGCGCACAAATGTGTGATTAGGGGACATTTTATCAAGGAGTGCTCTAGGCGCAAGCGCGCGGAGCGGGAGAGGATGGACAAGCTCTATACTCACATAGCTTTGGCAGAACAGGCCCACAAATCCTCCGTGTCGGCAGGTGACCTGCAGCTCCTCCTGTCTCTTCGGGGTGAGCTGGCCTCGATTCTCAACCGCAGACTGCACAACTCCTTTCTGAAGACTAAGGCACTGTACTACGAGCATGGCAATAAGCCGGGTAAACACCTGGCTCGGGCTCTGCGGGCTGTACGTAAACCTACCTATGTGCCCAAGATCCGCTCCTCGAGCGGTCTCCTTCACTCGCACCCCTCCGATATCTCCCGTTGCTTTCAGAATTACTACGAGGGCCTATACAACCTCCGCACGTCTCCTCCGGGCACCTCCCTTCCCAGTCAGTCAGCAGACATTCGGTCGTATTTCGATAGGACTATTAAACGGACTATCTCGGCAGACGACGCAGCCTCGCTAGACTCCCCGATCACACTATCTGAGTTTTTATTGGCCCTTAAGTCTTCTCCGGCAGGGAAATGCCCCGGCCCAGATGGGCTTCCTCTGCGTTATTACTCGGAATTTAAGGAAATTTTGGGGCCTCACTTTGTGAGTGCCTTCAACTCTATTTTAGCTGGCGCTAGTATTCCGGATCACACTCTGTCGGCCTCGATTACCCTGATCCCCAAGGAGGGTAAAGACCCAGAGCAATGCAGCAGCTATAGGCCTATCTCGCTCCTGAATGCTGATCTGAAGCTGTTGGCCAAGATCCTGGCTAACCGTATTAAGCCCTTTATGCCCTCTCTGGTTCACCCGGATCAAACTGGCTTCGTCCCTGGGCGGGAGGCTAGGGATAGTACTATCAGGGCCCTTACGCTTATGCACTACGCCAAGCACACCGCGACTCCGACTATGTTGCTTTCCACGGACGCAGAGAAGGCCTTCGACAGGGTGGACTGGCCTTTCATGCTATCCACCCTGACGTGCATGGGTTTCGGTCCCGGTCTGCTGACCTGGATTCGGTCCCTGTATTCTACTCCCTCGGCTCGTGTCCGGGTTAATGGCTCTCTTTCGGATTCCTTCGCTATTCGGAACGGGACCCGGCAGGGCTGCCCGCTGTCCCCTCTGCTTTTCGTACTCTCTGTCGAGCCCTTCCTCCAAGCAGTCCGGATGAACCCTGACATCTGTGGGTTGCGGGTCGGGGGCACTGATCATAAAATTTTGGGTTATGCAGACGACCTCCTCTTTGTTGTCACCCGCCCACAGATCACTCTCCCGAACATCCTTCGGGAGTTCTCTACATACGGTGCCCTCACCAACTTCAAACTCAACGCCTCCAAGTCCGAAATCCTGAATGTGAACCTACCTCAGGAGGTGGTCTGTCCCCTGAGGGCCTCCTTTCCTTTTACCTGGTGTAGCTCTAAATTCAAGTACCTGGGGACTTGGTTGACGTCGGACTTCTCCCAACTGTTCCACCATAATTTCTCCCCTTTACTGTCCACTATCCGGTCAGACCTGCTGTCCTGGAAGTCGTTGACGATCTCCTGGCTGGGTCGTATCAATGTGCTTAAGATGAACGTCATGCCTCGTATTCTATACCTGTTTCAGACTCTCCCAGTTGCTATCCCCCCCTCTTTCATTGCCTCTCTGCGTGCAGTTTTCCTGCGATTTGTCTGGGGCTCTCGGGCCCCTAGGGTGCGCCTGGCTACGTTGATTCTCCCCAAATCTAGAGGCGGCCTGGCGTTGCCCTGTCCCCGCACTTATTATAGAGCGTGCCATCTGCTCCGTGTAATGGAATGGTCCCATAGCCCTGCACATAAACAATGGGTGGCCGTGGATTCCGCATTGATTGGCCTTCCTGTGTCCTCTTTACCATGGCTCCTGTCCCCCACTGCTCGGGGTGTGGCTTCACCTCACCCCTTCATACGGGCTACCCTTACGGTCTGGTCCCAGGTTCTGAGGAGGACACGGCTATCCTCTGTGCCCTCGCCTCTGACTCCAGTTAGGTGTAACCCTGATTTCCCTCCGGGGATGAGTGGTGTCTTCCTCTCGCCTGCGTCTGGGAGGTCGGAAATCCGCGCTTACCTTTCTGGGGCTGGCCTTAAGCCTCTGGATCAACTTTCTCGCCATACACCCCCTTCTTTTCTGGACGTGTTCCGCTATGCCCAACTCCGCAACTTTGTGCGGTCGCTGCCCCGAAGGCACACTCTGTCACGTGCGCTCACTGTGTTCGAGGACCTCTGTGTTGCTGATGAGCTTCCGCCCCATGGCATCTCACGGCTCTATGGTCTACTTCTTGAGGAATCTAACCCGGTACCTCCTACGTTTATGGGACGGTGGGAATCTGAGCTGCAGGTTGCTTTTACGGCGGAGCAATGGGAAAAGATATGCATCCTTACTCACTGTTGTTCCGTGAGTACTGCTGACCGGGAAATGTCTTACAAGCTCCTGGCTTTGTGGTACCGACCCCCGGCATTAACATCCCTTTATCGCCCTGATGTGCCGAACCGGTGTTGGAGATGCGATGCCTCCCCGGGCTCTCTCCTGCACTTATGGTGGCAGTGCCCTCGTATAATCCCATTCTGGAAATCCGTACACGCTCAGCTGCGAAGCCTCACAGACAGCGAGGTTCCGTTCACTCCTGAGTTCTGCCTCCTTTTTCATACCTCCTTCTCGGAACGATGGTTCCGCAGGTCTATCACTCGCCACCTCCTTACGGCGGCAAAGGCTCTCATCCCATTGCATTGGGGTGACCCTGCTCCGCCTACCTTTAAGGAGTGGGTCCTCCGGGTTGAGCGCACGAGGGTCTTGGAGGAATTACGTTTACTCGCCACAGGTGCGGAGGCACGATACCAGAAGACCTGGTTTTACTGGCTGGAGTTTGTCTCCGGCCCTACTATCCGTCCCCTGCTGGATTAGACGCCCTGAGACGCGTTTCCCCTAGGTAGAGTCGGGGAGGTTGGAAGGCGTGTACTTTCTTTCCCTTATTC
>VKOC01026162.1:0-20577 GCA_009364415.1 Spea multiplicata
AAAAAAAAAAAAAAAAAGGAGAAACAAACAGTTAAGACGGACAAATGAACAAGCCTCAGGAGCAGATGTATGGTATTGGACATGGATAAAGGGTAGAGGCCCCTGGCACCGTACACCCAGATCGGTGGGGAGTAGGCCACAGCGCAATAGACTAGGCGAACAATAGATATAGCCAGTGACACAAAATAGATACAGAGTTAAACCTGTAACCATCCACGGAGGAATACGATGGGGAACGGAACCCCACAGGGGCGATAAAATAAATTAAAATAATAATAAATAAATAAAAAAAAAAAAAAAAAAAAGTAAAGACACATAATGTTTACAATTCCGTATAGTGGCGGAGGGAGCATCGAGGGTGGTGGCCAACAGGGGCGCAGGGGGTGATCACTCCTCAATCTCCAGACGGCGCAGGAAAGGTTGTGGTGCTAGTGGTTCGCGCCGGGTAGGCTGCTCAGGCAATCCACGCCTGGTGCGTCGAGAGAGTGGCTGCCTCGCAGGTCCGTCATCCGCATCAAGGCCAGACAGAGCCCAATCAGCCACGGTCATGGCAGGGAGACCCAGGGCATCCAGCAAGCGGGGGAGTTCGTGGTGGTGCCGCAGCGTCAGTGACGTGTTGTTGTGCCGAATCAGGAGCGCAAACGGATGACCCCAGCGATAGGGGATGCGTAGGCGCTGAAGCTCCAGGGTCAGGGGCCTCAGGGCACGACGGGCCTGTAGGGTGAGGTCAGAGAGGTCATGGAACAGGGTGACAACTGCGCCATTAAGCGGCCACGTGCGCACTTCCCGCGCGCGGGACATTATGGCCTCTTTGAGGCGGAAGTCCGTCAGGTGGCAGATGATGTCCCTGGGAGGACTAGATGGGTCACCACGGGGCCTCAGGGCACGGTGCACCCTGTCTACCACCGCTGAGGCGTCTACAGCCCTGCCCAGGAGGCCGGAGAACAGGGTAGTGAGAAGGGCCAGCAGGTCTTCAGAGGCCTCAGATTCAGGGACGCCGCGGACTCTAATATTTTGCCTGCGTCCCCTGTTGTCCAGGTCTTCCAACCGCCTCCTTACAGCGCGGAGGCAGCGCAGATGTTGGTCGGCAGACTGCGTCACGGCCTGGCCTACCTGTTGCTGTGAGGCAGAGGCCTCCTCTAGGGCCGTCACCCTGTGCTCCAGTGAGGAGAGGTCGGTGCGGAGGGTCGCCACTTCGTCCCGGACCACTTGCCGGAGCTCCGCGATGAGGGTGGAGAAGTCCGAGCGCCAGGGCGCCGAAGAGAACAGCCGGAGCACTTCAGGCGAGTGGCGAGGTAGCGCGGGAGCAGGGACGGACGCCGCCTCCTCCAGGGAGGATGAGCTGGCCGGTGAGTCCGCCGCGTGGTCCACCGAGGCCTGCGAGGCCAAGTCCGCAGGCGTCCTGAAATACTCCCGAAGGGAGTTAGCGGTTTCCCTCGAGCGACCGCTCGGGGTGGGGGGTTCGGCGGGAGCTTTTTTATTTCGCCCCATCGTGTCAGGTAGTCGGATGGAGGCAGATTAAAGTGCGGGCGGCAGCGGAGCACGGAGCTCAGACGTCCATCTTCCTTGGCGGCTGGACACGCCCCCCCCTATTTTGATTTAAACACACTTGCCACCTGCATTCTCTCCCAACCAAGAGTTGAATTACTTTATTTTAGTCATAAGTACCAATAACTTTTCAAGTAATCATTTACGTGATACTTGGATTAAAGGTTAGTCATTTATATTGTCAGAGCAAAGTTCAACACTAAAAGAACTAAAATCTCCTATCAAAAATGAGTAAAAGTACTCTAATACGCCTTCTCTATATGGTCTGATATTTTTGTGGGGGCAGATGTGCATAACTGGGGGGCAGGTTGGAAAATAAAAAGAAAGCATTCTTGAGACAGGGCCTGTATATGACATGGCAGGAAATGTGATCACCCAAACTGATCCAGGACCGCCATCAGTGGGTATGAGTGAGCAGGGAGGTGGTGCCCCCTGCTTGGCCATAAGAAAGTGAGCCCACCGCAGGCCCCAAGCACCAGCTCCCCCAACCACCCCGGACATACCGCTAGGCTGGCACTCACTGTGTGAGGACCTTAAATGAGCAGAAGAGCTGCACCAGACTACCTCCTCCTGCGCCAAAATTGTGTGCGTGCGTGTATTTATGACACTGTGCATGTGTGCGTGTATGTATGACACTGTGCATGAGTATGCATGAGTTTATGGTGCTAGCATGCCTGTGCATGCGTGTATGATGTTTGCATGTGTGTGTCTGTTATGGTAATGTGTTAGAGTGTGTAACTGTATGGGGTCGGCATGAGTGTACGTGTGTTAAGGCGGAGTAATGGGTTGAGAAATTGGTGGGAGAGACATGGGCAGGGTGATGGCAGGGGCATCGGGCCCAGGCGATAAGCATGTACTGGGCCCCAGAATTTCTGATAGTGGCCCTGAACACATCTCCTATATGGTAAATAGCTTGGCAGGGTTTGGTTGCAGAATCCCCCATGCATTTTCAGAGGCAGAGAACCATGAAAATATAAAGGGATCACCCAGCTATCATATAGATTTAAATGCATGTGATGACTGGAGTGCCCCTATAAGCGCTTCTGTCCTTTTCTTAGGTTTTTTCTGCCCTGTGGCTTACTGGGTGTAGTCACAAGCTTCGTAATGAGCAGTTATAGGATCACAGCGATATATATATATATATATATATATATATCCATACATCACATACTCTCCTTCTCCTAAAATAGGGATTGCATTTTTTTGCCCCATATTGTGACCGTTTATGCAGTTTTGATGAACATAGCAGATGTCTGAATGAGCAACGTAGAGCAATGTCTGAACACAATTTGTGTAGACTATTTCAAGGTGATTAAATACATGAAGAAACATACATTTGCATAAAATGTATATTTTGTTTTCTTCTTGTGTTGGGATGGGGGGGTGGATGAGTTGTCCTATCTAGGTACGAGTGGCTTTAAACCTGCTATAAATGTCTAATGTTGTTGAATATTGCTAGGAGAGAGAGTTTAAGACAGGAGAGAGAAGCAAACGCTCCAGGGCTGCTCTGAGTTATAGCATTTGGATCACAACCAGATATTTTACTTTTTTTTTGTTTTACTTCATAATCATAAAAATTTGGGGTATCCAAAACTACTAAGATTTTAGGAAGCAGAGTGTATATGTCATTGCTGATACTGTTTCATGTCGCTCTTATAGGTTTACACTGTACTGGATAGTTTATCAACCAAACTATCAACAGTGTTATTAGACCATTGGCTGCCTTTGTCCCCACATGCTGAAACTTGCCAGGTCTCCCCTGGGTTGGAAAGTTAAGATCCACACCATGTAATTTCGCCTCCCATTATTTCTCTATAAATTACAAACCAAATAGTGTAAATAAAAGGAACTAAATATATGAAATATTGGATGAATGAATAAAATCTCTCACCCTCCCCCAGGTAAACATATTTAACGAATGTGGTTGTACACACATGGGGATGGCATACACAGCCCATGTAGGTTACAATACACATTATAATACAGTTTAGCACTTAAGAGGAGGTTAAATCCCATATCCATGCTAAAGAAAAAATATAGTTAGGCAAAAAAACATCCAGAACTATGCTAAGCTTTAGTACTTCTGGTCCAGCTGCTTTTGAAGGCTACAACTTTCATCTTTGTCCTCATTCTGGTTGAGGGTGATGGCCATACCCAAGAACTCTCTGGGTTTGACCTGAAGTCTTCAGTTACATTCCTGCTTCCCAAGGACTCCAGGTCAGTGTCTTATTTCTCTGGGAAAGGGAGCTGATTTTGCCTACACTCACTCCTCTCCAACTCCCATTCCACTACAGATGTATGCGGTGCGCTCTTCATCTTACCAAGACCATTCTACAGAACATAGAGGGCTCTGGGTAGCCTACATTCTGGAATATTAGGGTCACAACTTTTTTCATCAGCGAAAGGGAAAATAAAAAGCTATCTATACTGTACAAACTCATGATTCCTGTAATAGAGCCAGAAGCATTTTAGCATCTAGATTATACCATGTTATTAATCGACAACTATTTGTTACAACTTAATTGAGGATTATTGCAATATATTTGATGAGAAGCGCTAACCGTAGACACCGTGTCTGTATTTCTCCCTGCGTTTTCTGACCAAGACATCGGCTTTTTTGACATGACAAACATTATGGTAACTCAGATGACATATCTGTCATAAAACTGTCAGATATGCTATTACTGTGTCTTCCCGCTCCACTCCCTGTGAGATGTACCCAGGGACTTTTAAAGGACTCCTTTGATTTCACAGCCAAACACACTCCATGTGCAATGGGCCAACTTAGTCTGTCTCATCACAGGTCAGGATTAACCCTATGCAGTAACTAACACAACCGAGCTTTAGATCTCTACACAATGTGGGATTTCATACGCCTGGTAGGAAAAATATATAAAACATTGAAGTTAGCGTGACCAAAAGTAAATAATGCACTCTTATTTACGATTGAATGTTTTATAAATAATGACTTAGTAAGAGTACTGTTAAACACCTAATAAAAATATTTGGAATTCTGCATTTGGAATCTGTAACTAGATGTCATGAGCAAACATGGTTTTCCTGACAACGCACAAAGTCTCTGCTAATTATAACTTTAAGTGAAAAAGTAATACTTTTATTAACGGCTAAATAGGATAAACATTTCAATTTAACAGAGTACAGGAGTGAGGTATATTTTAAAGAAGAGATCATAATCTAAAGCTAGAGGGTCAGAGGCCTTAGATGTAATGTAAGGAAGTTTTACTTTAATGACAAATGGTGCAGCCTCCCATTAGAAGTGTTAGAGGCTAATACGGTGACGGAATTTATACATGCATGGGATAGATATAAAACTATCCTGAATCTAAGACGAGACCAACGACTGATTAAGGTCTGAGTCCTTACATCCGGAAAATAGGGCAGACTACACAGACTGAATGGTTCTTAACAGCCGTCAAATTCCATGTTTCAACTGAATTGGATTCGGAGAATAAGAAATTAAGATGGTGGCTTCCATAGTATTAAAGTTTTAAAGGTCTTTTTAATAAATTCGTCCTTACGGTCACCATAGAAATGGCTACAGATAGATGGAGCTCACTATATATGACTACTATTCCCAGAATTGGCTTTGGTGAATTACATGACCTTCAGTGTTTTCCAAGACTGAAATAACTGTGTAGAGCTTTAAGAGAGAAGAGGACCATGTGCATTACCGCTCCTGTAGATTTAGCAGAGAGACTTAATGATACTGTCAGCAATGTAAATAAGCAGGACCGGATCCGGTAGATAACCTGTTATTGCTTAATAGATTGTGAAATCCTCAACTAGATCTGTGTCCCATATATCACTCAACCACAATAGGCTGCAGAGCTTAGCTGGTAGGTAACCTAAAGATTGGAAATAACCTCAGTGAAGAGGTCCACGAACAAAAACAGGGACGTTGCCGACAAGTGAATGCAGCCTGCCCCAACCGTCAGATTGAGAGGGTTGGAAAAAGTTGAATTCTAAATGATCCAAATATATATCAATGACTGAACTGTATTATAATTAAATTGATAGCTGCTGAAAAGCTCTGCTTCAAATCAACTCACATTTTGCCGTTTACACGGCTCCATCGGGGTCACCTACATTCTAGGCAACTGGTCCACGTAATAATTTGCATAAAGGAGGACAAATAAATGTTACAGCTGTGATCATGCTGCCCCGTGGCTGTAGATCTATCAGAGGGGGTGAGATTGCTGTGTGTTTGTGAATAGGTTACTAAAAGCCTCAAGCTGTCACACTACAATAAATACTACAATCAGCAGGCATGTGATAAAGCATCATCCACAAGTCAGCTTTTATTTCTAAGGATAGGGACAACACTTCTGAGCCACCAATAAAGACTTAAGAGAAAGGCTACAGCCCTCGAGGGTCCCGCCATTACATCATGTATCTATGCAATTTATGTTGTTGAATGACTACATTCCCTTGACATTACAGTAATTGAGGCTCTAAATATTGTTGCTTATGTGATTTATATTCTTACTGTTTTGACATAGTAGTGTTGAAAACTGACTTACCGGTATTACCGTATTTGCTCAATTATAAGACAAGGTTTTTTCAGAACAAATGCTCTGAAAAATACTCCTCGTCTTATAATCGGGGTAATCTTATAATCAGACCTCAAACAGAGGTCTGACTATGAGACTAAGATGCAGATCCCCCGCAGCGCTGCTGGGGACCTGGATCATCTTGTCTGGTAACATCCGCTGCTGGTGCTTCTGACTCCCTGGTGTGTAGTCGGGGCAGCGTGTAGACGTCTGCGCGATTTGCATAGGCAACGTCCGCTGCAGTCGGAAGGAGGTGCCGTTAGCAGCGGGGGTTGTCTGTGTCCATCGCACAGACCTTCCCCGGCAGTCAGAGAGGAGAATTCCCCCCACCGCTGCAAGGAATTCTCTCTGACAGCCGGAGGGTGTATGCTCGATGGACGCAGACAACCCCCGCTGCTAACCGCACCTCCCTCCGGCTGCAGCGGAAGTTGCCTACGCGAATCGCATAGACATCTACCCGCTGCCCTGACTACACAGAAGCATGGTAAGTTTGGGCAGTGTTAAATGGCGGGCGTAAGGCATTTCTGTAGGCAGAGTGTTCCATGATTTGCCTTTTAACCCCCTTAATGTGGCCCTGCCTCCAGATATGCGTTAACCCCCTTTATGCCACTCTGCCTCCAGAAATGCCTTTTAACCCTCTATACGCCACTCTGCCTCCTGAAATGCCTTATACCTCCTATATGCCACTCTACCCCATAATATTCTTTTTAACCCCCTAAATGCCAGAGTGGCATATAGGGGTATAAGGCATTTCTGGTGGCAGAGTGGCACATAGGGGGTCAAAAGACATTTCATGGGGCACTGTGGCATATAGAGGGTTAAAAGGCATATCATGGGGCACAGTGGCATATAGGGGGATAAGGCATTTCTGGGGCAGAGTGGCAAACCTGGGGCAGATGTGCATAAGTGGGGGGCAGGTTTGAAAAATAAAAAAAATAAAAACAAAAAAAATATTTTCCTCAATACGCTTTTTTATTAAAAAAAATAGTTTACATGAATTAACATTTACTGGTAAAATGTTTTTCTTAAAGGGTCGTCTTATATTCAAGCTTTTTCTTTTTTCGTAAATTAATATTCCGATTTTGGGGGGTCGTCTTATAATCAAGCAAATACGGTAATTGTTATGCTACTGGCACTGAATGTATTGAATAAATACCTGGCTTCAGTGGTGACTGCAGTTAAAGTTCAACAATGTGTGGAGTCTGATCAATATATCAGTTTTTAGCTCTTATAGACTATGCATGGTGGCATCAGCCTGTACTAATGGCTGATTGCTAACTCAGGCTACATGGATATGACTATGGGGCCATAAATTCGAAATCCACTATCAGGAATAACAGCAACAGCAAGGATGACCACTTATGCTTCCTGACATTTTTATTTCAAAATAAATATCCTAGGAATATATAATATTTTTCTTTCATTACTTAAGAATGTCTCAGAGAGAGAGAGGCTTCCTGAGACCCAAGGCACTAGTAAATACTGCAGAATGATCCTGGCCAGTCTAGGACATGAGGTCACTCTATGTGAATGGGCTCACTCAAAACACAGAGTGCTTGCAGCTGTTAGTCAAAAACACAGGTCTCTGGCTGACTCAGTCACAATGACAGACAGCCATGTGTAAGCACGTCTATGAACTTTGTTTTTCTTTGCTTTTCTTGTTTTTAGTGAGACGTGTAAACTCCACAAGGGACAAGCATTCAATCTAAATTAATTTTCCCTGAATATAAATATATAGCTAAACAGAAACGTTTGAAATGACCAGGGTTTAAAAACTATTTTCATTTTGTTCTATTTTTGCCCTACTCTAGATATGAGTCAAGTCAAGATTATAGCAGGTAAAGCACTTCTTCCCTGGTTCTTTAGGTTCATCTCTCTGTGGCAGGGGAGAGGTGCCCACGGAGCGGTGCCCACCCATACTCACTATTTAGTGCTATCTATGGACAGCTCTGCCCCTTCCATACCCCTCAGGCAGATAGGTATGCGTGTTGCTAGCCCAGTTCCTCGTGAATAGGGAGAGCTCCAGGAAGCCTACCTTCATGAGTTCCTAGGTATGGCCAGGATCATTGGGCATCAACAATAATGCAAACCAATTGTGGTTAAAAACAATAATGAGGGGTGGAATGAAAGGCTGAATTTGAAGCTGTTATAATGTGGGAAAAAATGAAATAGTTTTATATTCCACAGGATTTGCTTACATTCACAAATTAATATATATATGAGATTAAAAGACAAACATTATATTTCAGCAATTATGACAGGGTTAGAGTAATGAAAAGAAAGAGTTTTAACTGCCAACTCTGCCCTGATGACATTTAAGGTAGTTTTCCAACCAAGAAGGTCAAAAACACAAGTGAAATATTTAATTAAGAAAAAAAAGTATATATGTGACTGTTAGAGGCTTTTGACCCAGTGTCTGTTTCCAGACTTTGAGATTGTTACATTATTAAAGAAATCAAACCCAGACTGGCCATCTGGCAAACTGAGGGCAAGTGCCAGGTAGTGCAGGCTACTTACTTTTACTGACACTCGTGGGTCAGTTCTGGTCCTTGACCATTGGCCATTTTTCAAACCTGGCAAAAAATGTTCCCATTACAATTAAAGGGGGACATTTTTCTTGCACATGCCAGAGGGTCTGACTGGTGGTGAGTATACATGTTCACATAATAATAATAATAATAATAATAATAATAATAATAATAATAATAATATAATGCACAATGACACAGAGCAAATAAAGATCACAAACATCTCTATAGACAAACAAAACACTGGCATTAGAGTCTTAATGGTAGAGTAGAAGATATTATCCAACTGAAAGACTATAAAAATAAACAGAATAATATATTTTTAATTGTTTTTAGTTCCATTAATTTTGTAATAGCTCACATATTAAAACGGCAGAATTTCTCTTAGACACCGTAGGCTGTACATATTTTGGATGGAAGTTTTGGTGATATCCCCATTATGGGATATCTCTGTATTTAATTAACACTGTGAATGTCTGGAAATTTAAAAAAAAACATTTTTGTGCAGAAAACACATAATCCCATTGTATATGAAATTAAATCTGTATGCTTTTAAGTGATACTTGTTATGGTGTTTAGGGGTTAGCCCTAAAATGTTGAAAAACGTAGTTGTGAAAATTACTAGTCTTTTAATTGTTACATTATTTGCTAATTGATATTCTGTAAAATTTGGCACAGTGATGGCAATGAAAGCCCGGACCACCCAATGTGAAACAACGCCTTCCTTCCATTTAATTTTTTTTAGTATAAAATAATCATCCTTGCATTGTTTGACAAAATCTGTATGCACTATTCAGCAATACTTAGCATGAATGGAATCTGATTGTATAATAAATATTATTATTAATAATAAAAAGAAAACATTAGAGGCATTTCAGATTTAAAGAAACAATGAAATGTAAACTATGGTCCCTTGGCCACCATTCCAGTCCAATGTGGTCCTCAGGATACAAGGAGTGTGATATAAAGTTTGTTTTTGTAAAAAAAAATGTATATGCATAGGATTTCATAAATAAATATGTTAGATTTTGTATTTTATATCAGAGCCCCAACTTGGGCCCCTGGCGCCTGGGGCAGGGTTAGAGGTCCCACCGCATATCTGCAGGAGAAAACAGAAGAAGGTGCAGAAGCATTGCCTCCAGGTGGCTCAAGTACACTCCTTACCTTAGGTCACCTAGGGTAGCTGCCTCTCTTATCCTATGGAAGTTGTGTCCTTGTTTAGCAAAATTACCAAGTCTTTTGATACCCAATCATTTTCCATTAAAATATAGAAGGCGGTGGTACAAACATATTTATGGGTATAAAGCTCCATATAGCTTGACATTTTCTTTATATAAGCTCAGGCTCAGTGTAATGTATAGCGATAGCTATTTGCGTTGGTGACAAATATTCTCTCCAGCTATTCCATATTTTGTCATTCCAAAATAAGACAAAACTGGAATATTCAGCAGGAAGCAATGAGTATGTTTAATTGAACTTTTATGTATGTTTTTGTTATTTTATATTTTATATAATTTGTATTTTTTTTTTAGTTTTTTTTCTTTTATTAATTGTTGATTTTTGCTTGAAAATTTAAATTGCTTAGTTTGTAAAAGGCATGAAAGCAGGCGAAAGCAGAGCAGTAATTGCTGGGGCCATAGATACAGTTCCTGATACAGGGACTGAAGAATTGCATGGTAGAGGATGAAGAGCATAGAAGATAGAAATAGACAGCAAGTAAGAACCGTTCAGCCCATCCATCCCATTCATGTTTAAGTTCCCTTACTGTATTTGCCTCTACCATTTCTGATGGGAGGTTTTTCAACAAACTACACCCCACATTGTTATCTTGTAACTTGATATCCAGTGAAGCCTTGAAAACACAATTGCAATTCATATAAGTATTCCGGTATCATCTGGCTGTTGAATTAAGCTTGGCCCTTATAGCTTCTTCTTTTGAGGGCTAAACATGGAAATCGATATAGGCGGTTTTAAGTTGTTCCATTTTTTCCCAATGGAATATGCCTACCTAGTGATCACTTCCATGTACTGGGTCCTAATTAAATGAGTTCTGCAAACAGATGGATAACAGGCTATTCAGTAACGTTATGACCAACAAATACTCAAACCACCTGACTGCCAAAAAGCTCTGTCTTTGCATAGAAAATGTAGGTTCCGATTAGTAATTTAAAGATTTTTGAAATATGTTGATTCCAACACCCCACTTACAAGAAGTGAGAGTTCCTGCTAATGCGTTGGAATTCATGCACTATTGGTGGTAATTGCCACTAGAAATTTGACTTTTCCCAGCTCAAGGTGAACCTGGTAGTAAGAACTTTACAGTTAATGATTACCGATTCACTCTCATCTTTGCTCAGTTTAACCCCTGCAGACCTCAGAAGGACTTGACTCAGCAGCATATGATATAATGGATTTGCCCGAACAAAGTCTAACTCCTGCAATGTTCAGATACTCGCGTCACGACAGCTCACGACAGCTTTCCATACGAATGTGTTGTTCTTGGCATGCTACCCTGTATAAATGGATCTCTCAGAAATCAACTGAAAGTTCAGGACAAGGTGGATTTTAATTAAACTCTAGTTTTAACCAAAGATTGTCATCTCAAGCTTCACTCTTCATGGTTGCTCCCCGCTGTATTTAGTATATAATATTTATATATTCATATATGTATATGTTTTTCCCTGTAATAGTGCATGAAACTGACAAGTTATATGTAAAACTAATCATATAATCCTCTGTTTCTATGACATCGGCTAATGCAGAACACACTACACCTCCATCTAGGAGACACCTTACTTATTTGCCATTCTCTGTTCTATCTTTCCATTTTATTCACTCGTTTCTTTCTAACAAGATTCTACGATTTGCAGTGCTCTAAATATTTGAAGTAGTAAAAGGTGAACATTGTGACTTCATTTTGAATATCAAAGATATAGATGGCAACTGATTATAGGTGACCTATATTTGTTCTAGAAATAACTATACAATATTACATGTGATTAACACTAAATACATTTCCTTATTAAGACTATCATTTTGCCATGTCATACTAAAGTCTTTTTCTACACTATATATTCAGGACAAGCATGTTCTTGGGACAAGCAAAAATATTTAATTGTTCTTATATAATGTACAATAAAGTACTTATATTAGTGCAAATAGCCGGGAAGGTCTATTCATTCAAGTCCAGTGTTCAGGGCCACATCTAACATGGGGCTTAAACGGTAGGGTTGCCTTAGGGCAGGAGTGTCCAACCTCCAGCTGCTATATGACTACATCTCCCATAATGCAGTTAAGTGTTTGGCAGGGGAGTATGGGAGATACTGCAGCAGCTGGAGGGCCGCAGGTTGGACACCCTTGCCTTAGGGTCTCATAGCTTTGACCGCCCTCCATGGCTGTCAGTGGAACTGTAAGGTGGGTGCTCCACAACTAGAAGCCACCATTACACTGAGGGATGGAGGAGGACATCTTTGCAACACTATCTGAGCCCCAACTAAATACATTATATCCTGAAGCCCAGAATATCAGTGTAATACAATTAGGCATATATGGCCAAATCTAGAAGTGGATTTAGTTGAACCGGTGAAAATTGCACTTTTTTTCTTGTTCAAGCATTTCAAGTACCACGCTATAAGCCATTCTTTTTAATTAACTTCTGCATACATATCATATAGCGAAATGCTGTGTTTTCTGTTCTCGCATTTTAACACAGCGAGCAAGGAATGCAGATGGGAATCTAACTATATATTACAGTGTTTTAAGACAAATGTCAACCTTTCCGCAAATATCAGCAAAGAAAAGGTTTTAATTGCTTTTCATGAATTCTGGTATTAAACCAAAATATCTAATTACAACTTAAGCCCCTGAAACAGGATTTCTCAGAGGTTTAAGTGGCACAGATGCTAAGGGCTCAGTTTCTGCAAATGTACATTGTAATGATATCAATAAATGTTGTTTTTTTGCAAGAAAACACCTGCTTCATGAACATTTTTTTTTATTATAAATTAAATAAAATTATGTTGAAAAATGTTTAATTAGTTTGTCCTGAGATATTGTACTTAAAAATCCCCCCCAAACAATGGATTAACTTTAAGCCACACCAATATTAATGCACCACTACATGTAATTTCATAGGTAAATATTTTATATTTGATATTTAATTTACACTATTGATACATATAAAAGGCATTGCTTTGGTGAGTATGAAACAAAAGAGGTTTGGCACCTGCTGTTTCCAGGGGTAGGTAAAGTTGCCCCCCCCTCTATTGGCTAATATATGCATTAGCACTCTCACAATAACACACACTCACCCTAATACACACAGTCACGCTAACACAGGCACACATGCTCACACTAAAATATACTCACTTTATGATATGTTACACCCTTGCTTTCCCCTGAACCTTTCTCTCACAATGTGTGAGCAGGCTCACTATTACCACAAGGCCACACAACGTTGAACGTTGAAGAACTTGGACCAAAAATAATCTGTATTTTACAGCTGTTGGTACCACTGGATTGCATACAGGTTCAGGGCTATTTTAATATACAAAATTGGTCACATAAGGTGTTCCCTGTGTAAAGATACAACCGATACATTTCAAATTCTCACCCCAGCAGGGATTGACCATAGGGCAAGCTATTTATCATTTTTCCTTCTCAGCTGAGTCGCAAACTCTTTTGCAATTTAAATCACAACTTATTAAAATGATTGTGCGAGAAAGCGGTGTAATATTGTATTTTATTACATTACATTTTACTTTTATAGCGCCAGCAGATTCTGATTCTGTAGCTTTGATATAATAGGGGAGAGTAAAATTAATATAAAAACTAACATTAAAATTAAAAAAATAAATTGACCATTATACTAGCAAGTGCTGTGTAATTGTTGGCACTAAAAATTAAAGATAGATAATAATAATAATTTTATTATTATAATACACGATTAGATACACGATACTGGTATAGAAGATGAAGAAGAGGGTCCTGCTTAAAGATGTCCCACTTAAAGATGTCAGTCCAGGCAAGACAACTGATTCCTCCCCATGAAAAATGTCTCTCTTCCACACACTAGGAAGCTACATACAAAAAAAAATGAAGTCTTAATCTTAATCTCTCCACCACTTTTAATTATGTTTCGCAGAGAATTGTGGTACAAACTTATTTCTGTCATTTTAAGTGAAGTCACCTACAATAGCTATAGATATTACTAGTTAGAGATAAAAAAATATAAAGCTTTAAACACTATATATTACATAGGTAATGTTATAATAAAATAAACTTAACACTTTATATACCAGACGTGAGACTGGGAAACTTTTATTTCGCATTTTACTTTCCAAAGTAAATTTTAATCCAGCCCTGGCCCTCCTCAACCGTGCCAGCATTCCATTATATAAAGATGTGAATAGAATTAAACAGTTCAATCACTCCATGTTTCTATAATCTTTAGCATGTAGATTTGGCGTGTGAGTAGAGCACATGCTTAGCGGGCTGGTAGAGAACACGCTAAAGTGTAACTGAGAATTGTATAGAAAAAACATTAAAACTGCTCATTTCCATAGCTCAGTTGTTTAGGTAATTAACCCAATAGATTGCATTTTCTGCTGTCAAGCACTCTGCTGCTAACTGAGAATTCTTTATTTTTTTAAATCTAAAGTTAATATTTTTGTTTCCAAGCAACACACATAATGAGCAATATAAACTATCACTTTTAATGTAAATTATGTGAGCTGTCATACTGTATAGACACTTAGATTTTTTGTTTAAATCATTCCGACACTCATTAGTATTCTCTGGTGTTGCTTGCATCCCGAGCTCCAGAGAGGAGACAAATGGAGAGGTGATCAAAAAGGGCTAAAAGTCACAAATAAGCATCTGTTTCTAAGAAATTCCAACTGTTATTTTTTTTTGTATTTTATTCATATGTAATATCGAGAATGTTAATATTTAAGTGGATGACATCTTTTCGGGAACAGAGCTGACCCCTGAGATTAACCCTTTAATAGTCCATCACAAATATCGGGTTAAAGGGCCTTGATAACGGCTTTAACCAAATGGTTCTAATAATGGTCTTTCTGTAAACCATACAGGTCAACTGCATTCTATACTTAGGTATCATTAAATCTGAGTACTGTATGAAAGAGTCGGCTCCAGACTATGTCTAAGAGCTAATCTGAGAACCTGAGTTTTAAAAATACGGAGACCCAAGATGAAATCAAGTATTACATATTTGGGCTTCAGCAGTCAGGACTGCAGTCTAACAGTCATGAAACAATACGTTTTGGAGCCGGCTTAACAACTTTTTGAGGGCAGTGAAATATTCAGGTCTAAGGCTGGAGCTGGGAGTAGTTGGTGAGAGATCCCTGTTGTATGTAAACCATTTCCGCTTTGGACATCTGTGCTGACCCGCCACAGAACTGTAGTATTATGCTGCATGATCTTTGGAAGTGAGATATGATATCACGACTACTGGCACATGTTATAAAGACAATGTGCAGCACCAGGAGCATGAGAGGTCGGAGGAAGACAGCTGTAGACCCAATTTCGTACATCATGGTTGAGGGAGACCCTTTTGCTTTGGGGCACAGACAAGAGATGAGTATAATATGTACACCAAGGAATGTTGGTGTTTATTTGTGAATGGTATGTTATTGTATAGTTTTTACATGTCTATGAAAATGATCTGGTAATACACATACATAAAATTAAGAGAAATATAGAAAGTGGGGCAAATTCAGTTGGCTGGTTTCAAAGAGGTCCCAAATTGGGCACTGATGCAAAGAAGAAAAGTGTACCACCCAAATATGTGCTTTTAGCGACCAAACAACCTCGCAAACCCATGCATGGGGGTATCACTGTACCCAGGATATGTTGTTGAACACATATTGAGGTGTTGTTTGACAGTGACATATACCAGGAGCTGTAAGTACATACTACAATATTTGTGGGTAAAACGTTTGACAAAGGCTGGTAGTAGAATTAATGCATGGAAATAGTTATTATACTAGCATTTGAAATACCCTTGGGTGCCTAGTATTCAAAAATATATGGTCTGATGGGGGTAAATTGACCAGCTTCAAATATGTCCCAAATAGGACATGGGGACAGACTGACTAGTTTTGAAATAGCAATATGACATTTGTACTTATTGCCCTATAACTTGCAAAAAAGCAAATTAAAAAAAACATAAAAACATTTGGTATTTCTAAACTCAGGACAAATATTAGAATTGATTTAACAAGTTGGCATTTGTAGATAACAAAAATATTTTTCAAATAAAATGTACTAATTTTTTTAATAGTAAATTAGATTATACGATCAAAATGATGGTTTCTAAAGAAAGCTTATCTTGTCCTGAAAGAAACAATATATAATTTGTGTGGGCACAGTAAATGAGAGAGAAGAAAATTATAGCTAAACACAGGCACCTGAGAAATGTTACAACAGCCATTGTCACGAAGGGTACAAAAAAGTAAAAAAAACCAGCTGTGTTAAAGATTATTATCTTCTAATAACATAACGTCCAATTCATTTTGATTGATGTTATATTAGGTTTTCACTGGCCAACTGGTAAAAAATGTGGAAAAAATACCTGTATATATGTTTGAACACTACATCTGTACTAAATTGTAGTTACCAACATCATGTATACATACATAGACAACAGCATACACTTCACTTGATGTAGTGCATTATTCATTGCCTTGGCAGCAATTTACAAAAGGAACTCTACATCGTGACAGCTGAAATGTCTTTTACTCACTCCTCTTTTTCTGAAAGAATACTATTACTGTCAATGTATCTGACACTGAAGATACAAAAAAAATTCCAAACACTATATGTATGTGTATGAGACACAAGACCATCATTATATACAATATTGCCTTAGCATTCACTAGCAGCAACATTTTCTTATACAAGATATGTAAAACTGGTGTATGTACTATTAGTAGTGCATGATATTATAAATAAAGGACAGAACGGATTTCAGCACTTGCCCATTAAAAATAGAAAACAATGAATATTCAATATTTTTATAAGAAGAAAATAAATAAAAAAAAGAATTGGAGCTATTTATGGGAAAGCTATGGTGATAACAGCATATTTCAAACCTTGCAGCATTGGAATCACCTCATATACACTATATGGACAAAAGTATTTGGACACCTGACCATTACACTAACAGGGACTGCCCATTGATGAGGTCAGGCACCAATGTTGGATGAGAAGGCCTGGCTCGCAATCTCTGTTCCAGTTCATCCCAAAGGTGTTTAATGGGATAGAGGTCAGGGCTCTGTGCGGGCTAGTCGCGGGCTAGTCAAGTTCTCATCCAGCCATGTCTTTATGGACCTTGCATTGTGTGCTGGGGTGCAGTCATCCTGGAGTAGAAAAACTGTTCTTTCCCAAACTGTTCCCACAAAGTTGAAAGCATAGCATTGTCCAAAACGTCTTGGCATGTCCTCTTCAGTTTTGATATAGTTGTTTCACCTTCATGCATTTCAAGAAAAATAATAGTTCGACAATTCAAGGGTTCCTCTCTTAGATAATAGTGCAAAACATGCAAAATGCTGAAGGGAAAAAAAAAAGAAGACCATAACTTAAAACCCAAAAAGTATATTTCAAAGCTGTAATTTCAGCCTGATGTGCTTAACAACATAATTATAGCACAGCCAACATCAGTCTATTCCCATAGTAATTGTTCATATGGAGACTGACTAAAAAAAATGTAGCTACACAATCAAAACAATTAACTTTAAATGTAACTGCCTGTTAAAAGCCAAAACATGAAAAATGAGCAATGATTTTCTTCTGTGAGATTTTTCATGCCGAGGCCTTTCACGTTCGACACGTCACTCTTCAAATTCCAGACATTAAATAGGTCCAGTGCCCTGTTATTTTTGGTTAATTGCGATATTTTATATAACCCCCGCGATAATAACTTTAACATAACAGGTACAAAACACCAACAAGTTTATTCGGTGCTTTTGCAGTAAGGAGCCTTTTTGTAAATAGACCCAGACATTATTAGTAAATGACTGTTAAAACAAAAAGGTACTGTAGAAAAATGAAAGAAGTGAAATATACTCTAGAAGCAGGTGTCTGTTTTCAGTGACATGTTTTCTGCCCCCAGCTGCCCCTTCACAGTCCTTACTGAAGAGTGTTAAAATATGACATCATATCAGAGCACTGTGTGGCTTAAAGGCTCATAGGACTTTTTAATGTAGCCTATAGAGGCTATGCCAGTTCAGCACAGCCCCTATAGTGTACATTAGCTGGCTGGGGAGATCATAGATCTCCCTTGTTACTGGTCCATTGAGTAATAACACAATGGGGACACTGATGGCCCAAGAGCGTGATCTGCCCCCGTTTTTGTGGCAGAACTACTAGTAGCATACGTTGGTCTATGCTTTCACACTTGAAATAGATTGGAGAGCTATGGTAAGCTGGATGCAGACATGGACTGATCATCTGGATTCTGCAGAACCCCCTCCACACCCACGGGCATCAGGCAAATGCCCTGTGGGATGGTGGCTGATAGGGCCACATGCTTATCGACAGGGCCGGCCCAAGACAAAATGCCGCCTGGAGCGAAGTTTAAAATGCCGCCCCCCCATTATCTACCTTTCCTCTCCTGCCGCCCCCCCATTATCTACCCTTTTTCTCCCCCCCATACTTACCTTTCATTCAGTCCTGCAGTGAGCTCCCCTGCTCTCTCGGTGCCGGCTTGTAATGCTGAGCGCCGGAAATGACGTCATCTTCCGGCGCTCAACATTACAAGCCGGCACCGAGACCGAGCTAGAGGGCTCGCAGAGGAGAGAGAGAGGGGCGCCGAGCGGGTACTGATGACTTGGTAAGATAAAACCACTCGGCCCCCCTCTCACTCTCTCTCTTCTCGGCCCTTTTTGGTTGCCCCACTCGGCTCCATTGTCGGGCCGGCCCTGCTTATCGTTATTTTCATTCCAGCAGCAGATCGAAACCTGCAGTGTATGGCCACCAGCATGATATTTAGTAGCAAGTGGCCTGAAATGGCCAGTGTCCTCCACAGTTGACCCTGGCTAGATGTGCTTCTTTTTTCAGTAAGTTTCAAAGAAGTGCGTTTAATTTTTATTCTGCTTTCCAAACAGGTATTTGCACCTTTACCTAACATGAGAAAAGGTACACGGCATACAAAATTGAGAGTTTGTTATAATGAAAGTGTAGACCCCCACACAAGCACTACCTTAATATTCGGCTCAAAACATTAAACTCATAAAAGGCTAGTGGAGGGGTGAGTTTTGGATTATGGTAATGAGGGTCCCACCAAGAACGAGACCACTTTTGCATTTTAAAAGCTATAGAGAAAAGGCACATAAAAAATCTGTGAGTGACCAGCATTCACATTTATTTTGAAAGTTTTTAATGCATATGGCTGATGTTTTTTTACTCCAGCTTTGTAGTAGTAAACTGTTTAAAAGTACTAATATTTAAGAGTTTTAAAAATATCCTTTAACTATCTGAAGTCTGAAGAATTAGTTAACAGGAGTATTGAATATTATTCTAAGTACTCGGTTAATAATTCGCGTACAAATCTGCATCTGGAGACAATTTGGTGTCCTAGAGAAGGGCTTTTGCTTTGCACGCTTTATGTGAAATAGGAAACAGTCTGGCTCGTGGTAAGATTGCAAATAGTGTTGAACTGCTAATTTCAAAATTAAGACAATAAAGATTTTCATAGTTTTTTTTGTCTAAAAACTTATTTAATTACAGTACTGTAACCATAAAAATCATGTAGAGTGTTTAGGGCATCTTTAACGGGGGGCAAATACACCAGATCCAGGCTTAGTTTAGAGACCCATGGCAAATATTCTTTGGGCTCCTCATCAGGCATAAACTGAAGAGGTGACCCAGAATCTGTCTCTACTGTATTAGTATAATAGACTAAAACTCTAGGATTAAGCTATATGGTGTTAAAAGCTGAGTTAGGGCCAAACCAAACCTCAGCTCAACATGGTTGACCATAAGCCAAGCTGATTCACCTCCTTAAGAAACAGGTCCTTGGGAGGGTGGATACTTGTGGCTCAGGTCTGGCCTATTATCCCACTCCACCGATGAGCCAGGCTGACCAAGTCATTGGGTTCAAAGCCTCTTCTACCTAGCCAACAAGTCTAACTACAGACATGGAAAATTTAAATCTATACTAGAGGTCAGTGAAAACTTTTGGACAAAAATGTTTCTGCCCTAAGTTTCCATATCCAGTGACATGCATGCAATTCTTAAAGAAAATAAATATAGTTGTCATGTGTGTCATGATATTATAAGGTGGATGTTTCAAGTTTCTTCTCTACTCGTGCTGCCAATGGAGTTGTTATTTGCTATAGTTAGAAACGTTATGAGGTATTGCCAAAGTAGGACTGAGTGACTGTTAATTGAATAAATAATTAGAAATACATTGTTGTTGTTTTCTTCTGAATTGTTTCCTTGGGGCGTAACTAGCAAATCTATTCATGTGCTAAACTACAACAATGGCTAATGGACCTCACATCAAGTTTAGTCTCATTTGGCTCAATTCAATGACCCGCCTAAGTCTTAATGGGTTTTAAATTGGAGGTGGAAAGTGCAAAAAAAAAAAGTGGTAAAAAAAAAATGCTACATGCTTCAAATTGGAGCCCTCTCTGTCTAAACTACGCTGGTGCAGACTGACCGGCCTAATCACCACTACCTCAACCTCCCAGCCAGACCCAGCTACGCCAGGCTCTGGAAAACCTCCCCCAGACAGCACACACAATGTCCAGGCAGGTATTGCCTCACTTGGCTCAGGGTTGATCTCGTTCAGGGCCTCTCCTTGCCCTGGGAGCTCAGGGAACTTCCTCTTCCCCCAACAGTCTCTCTGAGTATCAGGCTCCAGGGGTTTTTAATGCCCAGCACCTGTGCCTGATGCCAGCCTCATA
>VKOC01026163.1:0-37906 GCA_009364415.1 Spea multiplicata
TAATCGAGCAAATACGGTAGTTATACCCTCCTGCCTGTGGCCTTGGTGAAGCATCATTGAAGAAAGAGGGGGTGTATGACCAAAACATATGAATATATAAATATATGAAAACAAAAACATGGATGGTGAAGAAAAAAACCTAGATTCAGCTCCTAGATCCAAACCGACCCAGAACTCACCCTCACTATGCTGACAACAGCAACTGACAATTTCCTGGGACAGTTGGCAACTATGTAATAACCAAAGAGATAGATCTTGGTACCATCCGCAGCCACTATTGCACTTAGGTTAACTTGGCCAATCATGAAAAAAAAACTGTGTTGTAGGAGATGTCACCACCTTTTTTGGATTGTAGAATATGGATTTAAGATACACTGAGAACAGACGTGACTACAGATTGACGAAGGAAGAAGTGAGAACATAGAAAAATGCAAAGGGAAGAACAGATAAACAATGGAATCCACTTTGCTTCTGACAGACATAAAATGTAGCATACGTATTAATATTAAATGGTGATCACATCTTCCTAGTCATATATCAACACACATACAATTTAAATGTACGTTTTTTTAAATGGCATTTCTGAAGGCAGAGTGACATATACGGGGTTAAAGGGCATATCATGGGGCACTCTGCCTCCAGAAAAGCCTTATGCCCCCCATACAACAGCTCCTCCCCACGACTTTCCAACGCGTCTGACTCCCTAGTGTCTGATGGGGGCAGCGGGTGTTACGCCGGAACTTCTATGAGCAACGAAAAGTCATCTGAAGCCGGTACTGCGGAATTAAAAGCAGCAGTGGGGGTTGTCTGCGTTCATCGAGTGGACGTTCGCCGGCTGTCAGAGAAGAGAATTCCCTGCGGCGCTGCGGAGAATTCTCCTCTCTGCCAGCCGCGAAAGGTATGCACGTAGACAACCTCCGCTGCTACCAGCACTTTCGCCAGGGCTCGGTGATAGACGCCCGGTGTAAGTGCCGGCAGCAGCTGACCTTACCAGATGGGAGAATCCAGGTCCCCTGCAGCGCTGCGGGGGATCTGGATCTCATAGTCAGACCTTATTTGATTAGAAGACAACCTCGATTATAAGCAAATACGGCATGTATTATATACATATAATATATATATATATATATATACACACACACACCTGTAAAATGTTGAAAATCATTTATAAAGGGTTAAAAGATCATTTACAACAGGAAGTTATCAAGGTTGAAAAGGTGGAATCCCAAGTATTTTTGCACAATTTATAAAAAAAAATAATTAAAAAAATGGTTCAAATGTATTCAGGGTTTTAAAATCCTGTATTGAGGATTTTACCCGTGCTGCACCCTTTCTGTGGAATTCAGTTTCTCATCCCGCCAATGTACGTGATATTCAGGAGCTCTCTGAAAACCCTTTTTCAAAAAGCATACAACCTTTCCTCCTAACACTCTCATCCATTATCCTAATCAAGCCATCTGAATGACCAACAACCTCCACAGATCATCCAGACCCTATTAACTCATCCTCATCCAAGCAGTACTCTCCTATTGTCTCCCTTCCCCCTCAACCACGGACTAGATTGTAAGGTGGCAAGGCCCTCTTCTCCTTCTGTACCAGTTTGTTTTACTGTGTTTTTAATTATTCCACTAATCGTGGCATGGGGGGAGCCTCCTCCACTGCGGGGGAAGCAGAGCCGGTTGGGGAGATCATTGATCTCTCTGTGAAGCAAGACCGGCACTGTGCCGTCCCAAAGTCATCGGCAGATCTGGTAGACTTGGCACTTTAATTTTCTGGAAGCAGGCGGGCCTAGCTGGGTCACACAGCGTCATTCCGCGTGGGAGCTGCAGTAAGCGCTTGCTGAGGCATTGCAGTGAGTGAGTGGACGGATGGTTTGATGAGTGTGTTAGTTCCAGTGTCTGGGTGGGTGGTTTGATGAATGTGCTAGTGCCAGTGTCTGGGTCGATGAGTGCGTCAGTGCCAGGTGGGTGAGTTCGACAAATGTGCCAGTGTCTAGGTGGGTGGGTTCGACGAGTGTGTCAGTGTCTAGGTGGGTTGGGTTCGACGAGTGTGTCAGTGGTCTAGGTGGGTGGTTGTGCGACGAGTGTGTCGTTTTTTGTCTGGTGGGTGGGTTTCGTCGAGTGTGTCAGTGTTAGGTGGTTGGGTGTCGAGTGTGTCAGTGTCTAGGTGGGTGGGTTGTGAGTGTGTGCAGTGTCTAGGTGGGTGGGTTCGACGAGTGTGTCCAGTGTCCTGGTGGGTGGGGTTGTCGGTGTGTCAGTGTTAGGTGGGTGGGTTCGTCGAAGTGTGTTTAAGTAGTTAGGTGGGTGAGGGTTCGACGAGTGTGTCAGTGTTTAGGTGGGTGGGTTCGTCGAGTGGTGTCGTGTTAGGTGGGTGGGTTCGAGAGTGTGTGTGTCTAGGTGGCGTGGGTTCGCGAGTGTGACAGTGTCTAGGTGGGGTGTGTTACATGTGTGTGTCAGTGCCAGTGTCTAGGTGGGTGGGTTCCATGAGTGTGTCAATGCCAGTGTCTAGGTGGGTAGGTCCGGTAAGTGTGTTAGTGCCAGTGTCTGGGTGGGTGGCTTTGTCAATTATTGTGTTAGTGCCAGTGTCTGGGTGGGTGGTTGGTTCAGTGTGCGTGTGTGTTAGTGCCAGTGGTTGGGTCAGTGTGTGTGTTAGTGCCAGTGTTTGAGTGGGTGGGTCAGTGTGTGTGTGTGTGTGTGTGTGTGGCAGTGTCTGGGTGGATGGGTCAGTGTGTGTGGCAGTGTCTGGGTGGGTCAATGTGTGTGCCAGTGCCTGGGTAGATGAGTAGATGAGTTGATGAGTGTGCTAGTGCCTGTGTCTAGGTGGGTGGATGGAAGGGCGGGTATTAATGTCTGGTTATGAGTGAATGAATGTTAGTACCAGCGTCTGGGTGGGTGACAGTTGAACGGCTAGTTATGTTGGTGTGGGCGGGTGTGTTAGGGTGAGTGCACCTCCCGAAGTCAGGCTCTATGTCTGCACCTGGATGGCTTGGTGTGACCGCTGCGAGTTGTTGTGTAATACTAGGGGGAGTTGTGTGATAGCCGAAGGAAGAAAAGAAGCAATCGAAAAAATCAGTAAGAACGGAAGAGACAGCAGGAAAACAGAAGAAAGAGAGGGCGAGATATATAAGAGAGAACGGGAGAAAATAAAGTAGTCCGTTTACCTGCCTCAGGTGCACCTGCCGCTATCCGCGTTTAGTACCGAAATCTTCCGTTTCCTCAACCGCCTCCGACGCTCCCACTGTTAATGTCTGCCCCCTCCGCCTGTCTCTGCCTGGCTTTCTTTTCGCCCCGCCTCCTCCTGCTATTATTTTTTTGCACATGAGTGGGTGTGGCTTAACGTCGTAACGTCTCGTCAGTGTGCGAGTCGCCGTTTTGTTGCCTGAGAACAGTATGCCTGAGAATGGCTGACGCGGGAAGAGGAAGCTATAAAGTAGGTAGACAGGATTTGAAGTTTAAAAAAAACTTTGCAAAAAAAACGTTTTTTTATTAAACACGAGAGCTTAGAAAAGGGGAAAGCTTGAATTAATTGGTTAGTACGAGTGGAAGGGATATATAGAAGAAAGAACGTATTGAAGAAAGATAAAGGCAGGGAAAAGGGAACAGTATAAATAAAATATTAAGCATTTTATTTATATATTTAAGTATTGGAAAAGTATGAGAGTCAATGGTTGAAGAAAAATGGAGAGGCGAAGGTATAAAGTAGTAAAGGAGAATAGAGGATAATGAAAAAAGAATTGCATGAAAGAAATGGAAGCTGAGGGGATAAAGAAGAAAGTATGAAATAGACATGGAAAAAAAGTCAAACATAGTATAATTTAGTCTTAAGGAAAATAAAATCTGCCAAGAAAAAGGGGGCTTATGAGTGTTAACCAACTCTAGAGAAGGGTGGGGAAATATACCTAATAAAAACAGAAAATCGATAAGACTACTGTACGATTGCATTAAGTAAACCTAAAAGACGTGAAAAGAAACTGGCACAGAACTCATCACAAAGACTTCCTAAATAAAGGCACAGAGTAACTGCGCTGGGGTCACTCATTTGCTAAACCATAGGGCTATGGTGACAGCTATGGACGGTTACGGTGCCTAATCATAAATATTCCCAAAGTCCTCAAAACTTTTTATTTTCCTGAGGCTAGGATACACTCAGATGCACCCTCCCTTCAGACAGCGGTTTTTATGAGGTGATGAAAGCAAGTAAGGAAGGATAGCTCGCTGCCAGGCACACAAATTAACCCTCAACAAGGTGCCGGAGTGAGTGAGAAGACAAACGTATATCTACGGCATACAATATGCATTTACTAACTTATTTCATGAAAACAGACTTATAAATTAATTGATCAACACCATGAATGATTGATTCTAACTCTACTGACTCGTTCGGACAAGCAAAATACGCAGTTCAATATTCACACCTGGAGCTCTTTCGTGTGATATTCTTAAATCCTGTGCTAATATTGAGGTAAACATCAAAGGCATAAGCCTACCTAGAAGAAAATCTATTACAATTATAAGAGATTCAGTTCAGTATTAACATGGGACAACCGTACTAACTGTCATGTTCAGGGCAGAGTACTAGAATACTAAAAGTAGTCTAAATTGCAGAATGAATCTGCCAGAAAAGAACATTTGATAATGCTCCCTTTTTTTTTTTTTTTTAATAATTGGTTAAGATGTTAAATGTCAAATTAATATATTATCAAGAAAGTGTAAATTAATATAGTATTTTGATAACGATGATTCATGTTTCATCAAGCTTAAAGAAATAAGTTAATCTTTTAACGTTGCTCAATAAATGGTAAAAATGGAAATCCATCATTTCACCAAGTGGAGTATACTTGTCACGAAAGGGTTAAATAAATATTATTTTCCTGAGTTAGGAAATTAGAAGTGCGGAAGCAGTACATAACTCTTCTGGACGTGTTCCACCCTGAACCATTACAGTAAACACTGGAAGCCACTATACTTACTAAAATAGGTATAGCTTGACGGTAAAATTACTGAGTAACTAAAACAAGAGAGCAGATAAAACAGGGCTGGGCTCTTTCCGCTGTCATTGCTGTAGAACGCCCGCAATGCTCTGTCAACCACTTTTTCAACATTAACATGTTCTGTGCCACATTTGATCAGTTCTTGTAAAATTATATATATATTCATAGCTCTGTGCAATACACCTCTTGCTGTGGTTTTGCTGACCATTGTGAAGTGGTCTTCAAGATGACACTGTCTGATAGAGTGATTGTGCACACGGGCAAGATTATGAGAGTAGCAGGGAAGCAGAGATAACATTACTCAATGTGGCTATCTTTTTCATGCATATCTCCCTTCTGTTCACTATGTGGTGGAAAGCGAATGTCATAGAATTAAATTTTTAACTTGGGTGTCAAATTTCTTTTTTTAAGGAGCTCTCGAGACTTAAATCTTAAGAAATCAAGATAAAATATCATATCAGGTTTATATGAGTAAAGTGGAGATTCGTATTATCACAGTTATAAAGGGACAACACACACACATGCCAGTGTTACGAGGAAGGTCAAGGCCCTGCGCAAAGCATAGTTAAAATGGTTAGAGTAACCCGTCGACTTAACGGCGTATCAATGGTTTTGTACCAATGTTTCAAAAGGTACCAATGTCAAGTACGAGTTCAGATTGCACTTGACTTATGCAAGGCTATTATATATATATGTGTGTGTGATAGTCCGGAGGAATTATTTAATATATATATATATACTAGGGATTTTTGTGTGTATATAACGTATACCGGTATATATATATATTAAATAATTATGCAAACCACCTATATCTTCTGCATTGTATTTTTTATCAGAGCAATTGGAGATATTTACTTAAAATAATGGGGCTATTTTATTTAAATAAAGGGAAAGGCAGACGCTCAAGTTCAAAACTAGCATACTTTATTAAAAAAAAAAAAAACCTTTTTGGCTTGACGATGTAAGATAAGGTGTTTCAGACACAACTTTGTTTTCATTCACAGACCCTTTTGCAATTTTGGCACCATGTATAACCACCCATCTCCTTCCTGTCCACTGTATACTTAGAAAACCTCCCTTAGAGGGCAAGCCTGCCATCCTACGCATTTTAATGTATAGGCTAGATGAGTAAGCCCCTTTTAATTATCCTTTTCAATTGGCAAAGAAAAGATTCTCATATTTTTCTTAATTTATAAACTCTATTATATACTGTTGCTTTTATACGTGGTTTTCCTGTTTAGGACAGTAGAACACCTTACAATGCATACGTAGCTTTAAGCTCTTCTGCTTCTGTTAGTGCTCGTAAGAGAGGCCTGACCAAACTACAGTAAAATACATTTTAATCCACATTGTTAGGGCATCTGTTCTGTATCTGTTCGGTGGTAAGGTAATTTCTCGATGTTCACAACCTCTGATGATAGCATTTCCTCTGACGTAACAGTCTCCAAATATAGAAGTCGTCTGATATACAGTTTCAGCCAGAAGTCAGGGAACTGCCTGTGTTTACCATCTTTCCCACAGACAACAATAGTGACCCCCTACTGGGCTGAGTGCAAATCCTGAACCCTGCGCAAATGAGGGCCTGATGAAGAAATACATGCGGTTTCCTGTGACTATTGTATGTAAATTACCCCCTTGTACTGTTTAAATACTGGTGTGTTTTCAATAAGTCCTGTTTTCACCTCAACGTTGGTGCTGTCTGACACTTGGGGTGGGCTTCTGTAATAGCTCACTGTCCTTTTCAGGACAATACATGCACTGAATATGCTAAGCTATGGCTAGCCACAGCACTAATGCAGCGGCATTCCCCTTCTCTCTACAATGCTGGTTCTGTCTGCCCAAAGGGTTAACTGCTGGTCTACCGGCCGGAGGAAGTGTAGTTTGGCGGAAGTACCCAGTTGGGGTACAGGGTGTCCCGTCACACCCAGTATTATATATTACACATATTGTCACCAATATTTATTGTCACCAATATTAATTTATCAATGAAGAATAATAGAAAGGTTATAAAAGAAATTAACTTGTCCACACATTACGGATTTGGCTTGTAGTTCAGAACAAGGGAACAAATGTCTGCTGCAGTTCCTATAATACACTACAGTAGTCCCTACAGCTTCTCCAATCCACCCCACAAAAGTACATTTTCTGCTCTAAAATATTTAACTTGCAGTATGGTAGGTAAGCAATGATCATTAGTCACAGCCTCTGTTAATCTAAATGTCATTGTCTCACACTCCCATCAGTCTGTAACTGCTGCTACTGACAAGTTTAAATGGCATTAGCACACTTATATATCTAATGCTTGCACCTTCCTCTTTAGAATGCTGATTGGCCAGAGTGAAAAAAGTAAGGAAAAACTCCCACAGGTTGTTGGACCCACCAATCACAGCCAAGACAATCAATGACATCATCCTGAATTTTTTTGACTACTGTCTATCAGTGATTGATATGTATTGTTGACTTCATCAAGGAGCGCCAAAACAGCTTGCAATGGCGCTAGCTTGTAATGGCGCCTACATATGAAAACAAATCTAAAGAACCCAAAAAAAATTTCGGCATTGTTGCAATTGTTTTTGTTAGTTTTGTTAGAAATCACCCTCGTTTTAATTGATTCGTACAAACACACAAAACATGCATTAGCTGGTAACACTGTGCAAAGCGTCTGAAGAATTTATGGTAAAACTCAGAAATTCCATCAGCTTGCTGGGAGTGACCACTGACTTTTTCCAGTTTATTAGGATACGTAGGCTTCTGAGAAGGTCCAGCGTCCATTTGATATGTGATATGTTTATCTTCTTGCTTTGGGACATTATTAGGGTATCATCTAAGTATGTTATTGATCTGATACCTCTGCTTCTTAGAAGTGGAATTATTGGTTTCATTAATTTTGTGAAACACCACAGGGCTGACCTAAGCCCAAAAGGAAGACAAGTAAACAACTGGTATTTCTATCTTTCCTATATACATGATTGTTGATGCTGAACTATGGGAATTTTGAGGTCTATTTTTCTCTTTTACTAAGAAAAGATTGCTTATAAATCCTGAAGTCGCGTGAGGAACCGGAATTATGTCCTCTTATACTAATAATTCTGTCTCTTCTATTTCTATGAGATTTATGTCCGCTGAATAAAAATGTAGACGTTGGGGCAACATAGTTTGGATTGGAATGGCATAAAATTCCAGAATATATCCCTAAACATTCAGAACAACCCAGTGATCAGAGGTTATTTTTTTCCATTAATGCAAAAGAATGGGTGAGTCCCACCCAATCTTTCTAGGAAAGGTGAAAAAACTGATTAACTGACGTTGATCTGGAAATCTTCTGTTTCCTTTGGCTCTTCAGGAACTTCTTGGTTGGAAGAAAGGTCAGTAATTCCGCCTGCTTTCCATCGTACTGTTTTATGGAACTTCTTCCCAGAGGTTGGTTAGTTGGGTATGAGCGGACATAAAAGCATCTCCTTCCTTTTCTGTCCTTGGTGAAAACCTTGCTAGAAAATCTTTTTTTGATTGATGTGTTTGCCTTATTGATTCATCAATGAATCCCCAAAAAGATTTTCTTAGGCATCAGGGCCATTTTTAGAAAGTTATGCCAATTAAGGGCAATTACTTTTAAATGCAACTGGAATATTTGTCTCTCCATTGTGATGGACGCATTTCCGTTTCCCAAAATACATATGGCCCTCTGAATCTGGCAATTTAACGTGTCCAGATTAACTCTGGTACTAGTAATTTCAGCATGTTCAGCTAAATCAAATACCTTTGCCAGTGGTCCTAATCTGAAAGTTTATGCTGGCAATTCCTAAGGGAGCAGTTAAGATCCTATTTAAGGTCCAAGTTAAATAACATACCACAGATCAAGTTGATAAAGACCTCATTGTGAGGTCGAAACGTTGTTGTCCTTCTCCTTCAATAAATCTGCCTAAATTGGAACCCTTGAGTGCCCGTCGCCATCATACAGTTCTATGGCCAGCAATGCCCACCCGACAAAGAGTCACTATTTCAGGGTGATCCTGAGGGAGCGGCGTCAATCACGGGGTACCAATGGAGAGCTCAGGGCCCGAAGATGTTATGATCCAAAAAATGACGTGATCCGTCAGTATCCGAAACCGGAAGTACCGGAGGAGTCCGCGCATTAGTTGGGCCAGAGTTCCATAGCCACGGCTGGGTAATCCCTGGTCCTAAAGATTAGTAATAAAATCAGGGTTCCCGAACGAGCTCCTTCTCTGTAACTACCACTGAGTGTTGCTCTTTTGTGGATACATTAAGCTTGTGGTGGGGCAAAGAAGGGCGTCTAGCGACGCTGCTCCAATTGTCGGCGGGCATCGCCGCAGTTCCCAGCTGCCGCATTGAGCGTTTCCTGGCTTGTAGAGCCTGTAATGGCATTTGGCATGCAATATAATGTGTTTTGTTTGTTTTTTGTTATAGTCATTATGGTGGGCTTTGATCAGGAAACCTCTGGCTTGTCACACTAGGCTTATGCCATAAAATGTACTTAGAAGATAAGGATCACCAGAGCCAAATGTTGGGGGTTGTAAAGTATATTGGGACATGTCCTCTGAATAACCTCTAAGTTAGAGCATAACCACATACAATGAAATATCGAGAACATGTATATGTATTGTGAGAGGGTCCAATATGAATCTATATTTAGATTGCCCAGGTTGTATCCTTTTGTTGGGTACCAAACATGCTCAGTTGGTGTATTTCTGTCTTGAGAGATGAGAATGGCTACTTTCCAAAATAGATAAACCTATGTTTTGGTGTCTAAAGATTCATAAATATATGAGGAATATGATCATATCAAGATTATCATGGTGTATTGTAAATGGCTAGTTTTGGGATGACTACTGCATTCTCAGGTAGAAGTATGCACTGGGCTCTTGACAGGTATGATGAAGTGACACTTAAACTGTCAAGGCCAAACCCCTCTGACCTATCTAGGGGGGCTGGTCATTTTAGGAACCGGGCCAATAGCGGAACAGACAGGGTTTCTCGGTCACCCTGTGTCCCCCAGTGAGCACAGGGTTATTAAGACATAGAAATGGACTAGGCAGTCAGGTAAGGAGCCTCCCCAGAAATGCAACAGTGCCCCTTCCAAACTAAAACATAGGCCTATGAGTCCTCAGCCTTAAAGGGTTAACGTGACAGGCATTCTGCCCTTAGTTTATTTCATGTAGTTCTATCCATTGGTTTGCGTAAGCCATGTCTCAAAATACTTGGCAACACGATTTAGGGAAATCAACTCAGAGCAACAGGGATGTCTGATCCAGGTCAAACATAGTGTCACGGAACCAAAGCTGCAGAGGACTTTTAACCTTAAATATCTCGGTTGCCCCTGGCCCTACCAGAGGGCTCTTTTGCACAAATATACCACTGGTGTTGGGGCCCAGACAAGGGGTGGTTGGGAGAGGGAGCACCTTGACATAGGTTTGGATATAAGGCTGTACAAAGAACAATAAAGTGTTCTTTGTTTTCCACCTCAACATGAGTTCTGTCTGATGCTTGGGGTGGGCTGCTTTAATTACTTACTGTCCTTGTAAGGACAGTACATGCACTGCATCAGCTAGATTATGGTCAGCTACAGCGCCAGCACAGCTCCATTCCGAAAAGTCCGGCTTCATCTCTCTACCGCTAGTTCTGTCTAGCACTGAGAGGGGTAATCGTCTTTTGTGTGACCTGTAAGCATGTGTCATTGCATTGAGACTCCTACCTGATCTGGCACCGAGTGCCCTGACAGTAGCTTTCAGGGGTTAAAAAGAATATCAGGGAGGCAGAGTGGCATACAGGGGATTAAAAGGAATATCAGGGAGATGGAGTGGCATATAGGGGGTTAAAAGGAATATCAGGGAGGCAGAGTGGGCATATGAGGGGGTGTATAAATAGCACCTCTCTGGGAGCAGAGGGCATATCTGAGGGCAGAGTGGCCATATAAAGGAGTGCACAAAGGAAATCCTGGGGGGGTGGGCCCCAGAATGTCATTAACTGGGAGCAGGTTGACAAATGAAAAGGGAATAAAAATACAACACAAATTCTTCTTATATAGTTTTACAAAGTGTGAATTTATATATAGCTAGTTAACCCTTTTTTTTTCTTATAATTAGGTTTTTCCTTTTTTCCCTATAATTGATATTCAAATTGTGGGGGGGGGGGGTTTCGTCTTAGTGAACCAGAGAAAATGAGCGGTATTTCGAAATCCAGGAAGGCTCTAAATTCCAGTATTTCGAAATCCAGGAAGGCTCTAAATTCCAGTAAATATCTGTATAAATACTACATACAGCATAAATCAAAGGAACCATGATTGCATAACACTACATTA
Organism: Spea multiplicata; assembly: GCA_009364415.1. Taxonomy (NCBI): domain Eukaryota; kingdom Metazoa; phylum Chordata; class Amphibia; order Anura; family Pelobatidae; genus Spea; species Spea multiplicata. The sequence goes on from VKOC01026163.1 coordinate 11,307, forward strand.
CTGAATTTAGTTTCAGTTGGTAACCTGGGAGACAACTGTACATGTACATAGATATGTAAAGTCAATATGGGAAACTATACTGAATAATTGAGTCATCATTTCAGAAGAACTCCTTAATCCCTTCAAGGCTTTTTAACCTTGTGGACAATAGCAATTTTAACATTTCTAAAGAGTGTGATCCGTAGCAGGGAAACCTACTATGAGACCCGAAGGGTTCTTTCCATGGTGCCATCACTGCGTTTTTGGTTGTTTTTTTTCAATTATATTTTTATATATTTTTTAAAAATATTTTGATATTTTTCAGAGTGATCAGTAAGCAGGGCTCTAAAATCACCTATTATATTTAATATATGTGTGTAAATAACGCAAAAAATAAATTTCCTGTAAACTTTGGCAGTTTTCAGTGAAGAAATGGCTGCCTAAAAAGTGTCAAAATTACCACAGTTGAACACCTTGACATGTATACTGTTCATAAACATATACTTTTATGGGGCTACCAAAATGTTTCTAAATGGGTTATGGGACTACCAAACCAATTTCTGAAAATTCTACATTTGTAAACTGAAATGACCACGTTTCAGTTTTGGCCTCATAGCTTCCTCAAAACATGCTGGAACCATGCACGTGAGGTCTTGCTGTAATCGGGGGATGTTGATGAACACAATCTTATGTTTTTTCTGCAGTTACACATATTCTAATATGAAATCAAAAGTAATATTGCAATATATGTTTAACGGGTTCACTAAGAGAGCTGTAGTAACTCCCAGAGATGACCCAGATGTATCCTCCTTTTGTCCCCTTAATAACTTAAAGCACCAGCCAACATGCACACCTTGGAATCCTGCCATGTGTACCCAATAAGTAGACACAACTACCTGGAACTGAGTACAGCAAGAATGAACAGTTTATTGTTGTAAAACATACTCATATATCCACAGAACTGCATTAACATAAATTAACAGATACATGTATTCAACCCAACCTTTAATTCCCCTGGCAGCAATCCTATTGATGGGATTAGTGAAACAATGGAGTTCCTAACTGTGCTATCTTTGTTTGACAGCCAGGCTGGAGCCATCTCTGAGTACCTTGCGGCTCTAGGTGATTCTGTCATAATATGCAAAAAACCCACAAAAATATAACAATTCCTCCAACTTTGGCAGCAATTGGTTATAAAACCCCTGCTTAAAAAGTATGAAAATTAAATTCTTCTTATTGTTGGTATGATGGTTATGATGTGCGGGATACGTGTACTACTGCTTTGTGCCATTTGTCATGTACCCACCTTGAATGTACTCACAGGGTGTATATGTATCCTGTGTTGTAATCCGCTGAATAAATGGAGACTTGTTTAAAAAAAAAAAGGGTGAAAAAGACCATAGTCTTGCCTTATCTACTGTTCATAAACAGTTAATTTTTAGGGACCACTATTGCAGTTATTGGTCTACCAAGCCATATTTGAAAAAAATTCAGTTTGAAAAACGTGATGCACACCTTGCAATATTTGCCCTATAATGGTGGTTTCCAAATCTGGACAAGTTATATTTTGGATATATTTTCCCATTAGTTCAACGTGTAATTTATATGTATACAAAACTTAAAAAATTCAGGACCTCTGCGAGCAGTTACGGGAAGACAGGTAAGCCCTCCCTCTCGGGCATCCCTGCTATTATGGGTAGCAGATTGCTCACCCGTAGCAGGATCCCGCAATTTAACCCCTTGACCCCCGGCAACGGGTGCTCGACGTCCACGAGTGACAGACCGCGGCAGGTGACTGGCATCTGTGAGCGGAACCACGGACTGTGACACCCACCCCACTGCAGAGCCTGTGTTCGGCTAACGCAGGGGTTTGGCTTTGGAAGGGTTAACCTAGCCAGATGTAACGGCCGAGGATAGTCAGGGTCAGTAGCTGAGGATCCACAGTGCAGAAACCGTGCACGAACCAGAGGCAGGCGAAATGGTACTGGGGAAGTTCAGATAAACGTGAGACGAAGCCGAGGTCAAGGATTGGAGAAGTCAGGATAGCCGAGAGACGAAGCCAAAGTCAAAGGTTGGAGAAGTCAGGATAACCGTAGCACAAAGCCGGAGTCAGAACTGGAGCAAACACAAAACCGCAACTGAGCCCAGAGAAACAAAGCATGAAACACTTTGACAGGCAGCGAGTGGACAGCTAAGGAGCCCTCAAATAGCCCCAGGCAGATAACCCCGCCTCAAACTATTAGCATAAATAAACAGAGAAAATGTCCAGCTATCTTAGTAGTGGCGTGCGCATGCGTGAGGGTCTCGTCCGGCGGTGTCTGCGGGAGGCTGCTATGGCCGTATCAGCTGCAGGTAAGTTGTTAGCTGTTACACCATCCCCCGCCACAAGGGCGCGCTCTGAGCGCCCAGGATCAGGTTTGGAAGGCCAGCGTAAATGAAAGTCACGAATCCTGGCTGGGGCATGGATATTGGAGACAGGTTCTCAGGATCTCTCCTCTGGACCATAACCTTTCCAATCAATGAGATATTGTAACTGACCCCTCCGAATGCGAGAATCAACGATCCGACGAACCGCATCCTCCTCCTGGCTCTGAATAGCCACGGCCTTGGGAATACAAAACGGATCTGAGAATCTATTGGTAACTGCTGGCTTAAGCTGGGAAACATGAAAAGAATCAGATATCTTCATGGACACAGGTAGGTCCAGCTTGTACGATACTGCATTGATCCTAGAGCAAACCGTGTAGGGACCTACGTATTTGGGACCTAGAGTTCTGGAATTCTGGCGTAAATATAAATTCTTGGTAGAAAGCCATACTTTATCACCAGGCCAGAGGCATGGCGCAGGAGAGCGATGCAGATTAGCCGCCTTCTGTTTCTGTTTGGCAGCCTCAAGAAGTCGTCAAGTAGTCTGCCATCTAGTGACAATGTCTTGTGCAAAAGCGTCTGCGTCTGAGCAGAGGGGCACATGGAAGGGTTAAATCCATATGAGACAAAGAACGGAGAATTCTGTAGGGATTCATGAAATGAATTGTTATATGAGAATTCGGCCAAATGAAGCAACTGGGACCAATTGGAGTGATCTTCGGAGACATAGGAACGAAGGTAGTGTTTGAGCACCTGGTTGGTTCTTTCGGTTTGACCATTGGATTGAGGATGATACGCAGAGGAGAGGTGCGTAGCTATGCCGAGATGAGTGCATAAGCTCCTCCAGAATCGAGATATAAATTGAGGACCACGGTCAGAGATAATTCTTTGTGGCACGCCGTGGAGTCGAACAATATCCTGCAGAAAAACGTTGGAGAGTTCCCTGGCGGAGGGCAACTTGGCAACGCGGTAAAGTGAGTCATTTTGGAAAAGAAATCGACTACCACTAAAATTGCGGTATTGCCCTGGGATTTAGGTAAGTCTGTAATAAAGTCCATAGCTATGTGGCTCCACGGTCTGTCAAACTGTAACGGCCAAGGATAGTCAGGGTCAGTAGCCAAGGATCCACAGTGCAGAACCCGTGCACGAACCAGAGGCAGAGGAAATGGTACCGGGGAAGTTCGGATAAACGTGAGACGAAGCCGAGGTCAAGCCACATAGACTGACAGACACCTTGTACATACCAGAGCCCTGCCATAAATTCATTCAGGTTCAGCCACAGTGACCATTAGTGGTAACTCCTCTATGATATTGAATTTAGGGTGAGGGTCTTCTATGCTGGGTTTGGGTCATCTTGAGAACACAATGGGATCTGTCAATCTTCACAGATGTAGTTTGATATGTGTGTGATACTAAGGGCTAGGTCTGGGACATCTGTCTGTGACACTGAAGGGGCAGAACATCACACCAGGAGATGAAACTGAATGTTTTTTGGAAAACCAGAGAATCTCTCCTGGAACTTGCTATGGATTTGCAACATCACTGAGAACCCTCAAGCTCAACAATGACATTGAGGTTCCTGCAGAGAGCCTATATAGGTTTTTATAAGTTTTTCTGTGTTTCTCCTTGTTTATTTTTTACAAATTTTACATAAGCACTGTGACATTCGTCCAATTTAACTACGTATTAATCCAGTTTCCGTCTCTGTGCTCTAACCGAACTCTAGATCCAGAGAAAACCTGAATAATTCACTTTACTGAATTGTTTAACTTAAATTGGGCTTCATACATTTTTGTATTTGTTCAATGTGGTACTGACTGTTACAGAATTATCCATAAAATGTAGTCAGCTTAAAACATAACTTGATTGTGGTATGTTTAAGGGTTAAGTGAGTGACCAAAGGGCTGGTATCGTTAACCCTTGCACATCCACACCCTATGTGTCCGGTTATAAGATAGCTAACCATGACAAAGATTATCAGTGTTATTCATGTCATCTGTCAGTGGTCATAATGTGATATAATTTGGAAAATAATATATTTAATATGGAAGACAAACTATTACCCCCTTCTAGTGTTGTGTGTTAATGCTAGTCATCTGAACTATCATAGAAAAGAAGTAGCTTCAGGTAATGCATTTTCATCCCGCTGTACTCAAAACTCTGGGAATATGTTCACTGATGGAACATTCCCGGCGGGTTACTAGTTAAAGAGACTTGGTCCCTGTACCTCCATGGACCGGGAAATTATGCAGACCTTCGTGTACAGCATGACATGGCACAGCCCTGAAGAAATCAATGTTTTTCCTGTATCAAGTTGCTGGTTCTGTATTGGGCAGATTTCATCCTTTCTTTTTTTAAATTTACATATGTTTGGATTATAGGTATCAATGGAGTGTCACAGATAATATGGGTTCCCCGAAAACTTGAGCATTGTCATCTAAGACAAAATCATTCATTCTACAATTTTACAGATGACAATAGAAGGGGAAGCAACTTCAGTAGAACATGGTGAGACAAGAGGTACACCTAGATGTGTTGTCAAATTACTTTAACCCCTTCAGTCCCCTATGGATGTACTGGTACGTCCAAAAAAACGCATCCCGTACCGGTACGTCCTGCGCTTCTTGCAGTGGCAGGGACAAAGCCTTGGACTCCCCCTGACAGCAGAAGCCAGCTTCACCGGCTTTCTGCTGCCCGATCCAATGTAACAGTTTCCGGCACGAAACCCGTAAAACTGTTTTACATTTTTAAATGCCAAACGCACGATCGGGTCGCGTCACTGCTGACGTCACCTGACGTGACGTCACACTGTGATCTCTGTGCAAGTCTGTGGGGACTTGCGATCGCAGGGAGGAGAGTGAGAATCACATGTGGTCTCCCATGCTGAGAAGTGAACGGAGAAAAAAAGGTTAAAATAAAACTAAAATAAATACGATAACTTGAATTTAAAAAAACAGATTAAAGTGAGCTAAGTGATGTCAAGTGACATCAACTGCATTAAAACTGTTTCAATAGGTCCCTAGATGACTCTAACCATTTTTGTTTAAAAAAAATACAAATATCATGTAATTAAACAAATATATAAACAAGATAATAAATAAAACAACCTTACATCCAATTCCTAACACAACATCTCCCAGTATAACCCTCCGGTTCCGTTCACAACCCGCCAACACCTTTATATATATTCCCCTATAAGTGCTGGGAAAGTATGGAAAATCTATATAAATTAGGTATTTCACAAATCAGGCCACCTGAATTGATACATTTGGAGGGGTTTTCCATCATTACCTAATTTTGTGAGGATTCAGAGGGAAAACTTATATAAAAAATAGGTTTTGCTTTCTAATTTTCGCTAGTTTTTACTAACTTTCTCATTCTAATCATCTAAGTATGGTATCAAAAAACCGACAGCATAAAAAAGGCAAAATTGCTCCGGGACTTGAGGTACCAAAACCCCCTGGAATTGAAGGGGTTAATCATGAGCATTATCCAGGCTGTGCCAAGCCAATAACTAAATGATACTATAGGAGTTGGAATGGCTTTCCCTACTTTTTGTATCTGTCTTGTCTTTATTTGTGCTATATATGTTAATATATTTGTTAGCTACTGTTGATTAATAGCGCAGACATTTTTGGTAGCCATAATATGTTTATTTCTAGAGATAATTATTTCTTACATTAACAGCAGCATTTTAACTGTTAAATACATTATTAGATATTAAGTAAATCGGAATGTTGAAATAAAAAAAAAAAGATTGGAATTTGGTTTGTCTAAATATTCATTAACTTTGAAAATCAGTTTAAGGTGCTATACTATATAACTGATAAAACATAGGACGCTGTAACATCTCTCAGCAGAACATATATTACATATTCCTCCAATGTCGCAAGTTTATCTTCTTGGAAACCTCAATCTGGAGGTCCTGAATCTGTAGATAAAGGTACTTAATCTGCAGGTACTTGATCCACTCATCTGGTGCAGAACTACATTTTCTCATTTCTTCTTGCATTGCCCAGATTTCATCACATATAGACTCTGGAGATTAAAAAAAAATACATGTTCTTGCATCATTTATTAAAGGTTTTGTTCCGTTTACATTATTAATCATAAGGGAGACCTATACACATAATTTCTAGTACCTCAAATAATCCTTGCCATAGTTCACCCTTATAAGGCTTCTTCAGGAGGAAAAGCAATTATTTAAGGACATTTGCACTTTAGGTCTCTATAGTGATTTTTATTATTTATTTTTGTATTTATATTTATGTTTACATTTGTATTTTTATTTTTTCTATGGGCTGCCTTGTGCCCGTAGTGCAATAGATACCTTTTGAGTATATTAGACACAATGTTAAAGGATCCCCGCTGAGACACTCCTTGAAAGCATGTTGGAAGATTTCAGTATCCTGTCAAAGCACTTTCAAAGATTAGAGCGCCTTTGTACACTATATGGACAAAAAGTATTGGGACACCTGACCATTACATCAACAGGGACTTTTAAGACATTGCATCCCAAACACATAGATATTAATATAAATTGGTCCCCTCTGTCATATAGGTAAGCAGACTTGATAGGAATTAGACTTGTGGAACTCAATATGCAGGTAGATATTTTAATGATGTTTATATGCTTCTGGTAACATATTAAAAGTTGATACAAGGTCCTGTAGTAATGCTGCTTAGCCTCAAGATGGTGTAGGATAAACAGTTCCGAATAAAGTCCTGTAATAATGCTGTTCTATCGTAAGATGACATGCAGAACAACAGAACAGAGACAGCAGTGAAGGGTCAGCAATCCTGAAGTGCAGGTAATATGGTAAGAACTTAAATAACAGGCACAGTCAGAATAAGGGAAGTAGTAATACTTCTTGCTTCCCTCTTAGGTACAGCCCTTGTGAGGAGACATGGATAACAGAACAGCAGGATATGACCCCAGCCATCAGGATTTTAGAAACAGGGCCAAAGAAGTCAAGAGGGTAACACTGGAGAAGCTGCTGAGAGCATGAGATTCATATCCTGAATCAAAGACAAGGACTAATTAAAGTCTAAGTCTTTACATCAGGGAAAATGGGCAGACTAGATGGACAGAATGGTTCTTAACTGTCCTCAAATTCTGTTTTTACTAATGCGGATATTTTAATACAAATTAAATACCTTGACTTAATAACTCAATAATAATGAAAGTGTTAAAATAACACCTAGCAACCTAGTGTGGTCCAAAAAAATTCACTGTTCACTCGGCACCATTGATCTTTTCAGAGTCTTCCTGAGTGGAGTCCACGTATATTTGAGTTTATTCAAAGGTAAGCAGTTCTATACAGATCAATAAGCAATAATGCTACTAAGCGTATATAATGCATTGTTTAATAAAAAAATAATAACATTTAGGTAAAGTGTATAACCTTTGCAGTGTGGAGCATGATGATCCCATGTTCCATGTTCTGTGCAAGTCCGTTTAGCTTTCCCATACAGGGACAAGCCATGTTTACACTCGTATGTAATAACGTCTTGGTATTGGTATTTTTCTTTTCGAGGACTGTATAATCCATTATTTACATAATCAGGATTAGGGCAAGTCTGAACTGGAAAAAAAATCAAGCAAACAATAAATATTAGTGAACTTAAAGGGAAAGTCTAATGTCTCTGACACCACCTTTTATAGTAGGATGTATATTAAAGCACAATATGACTTCTGGAACAATGTCCTTTGGACAGACAAGATCAAAGTGGAGAGGTTTGGCCATAATGAACAGCCCCATGTTCGGCGACAACCAAACACAGTATGTCAGCACCAACACCTCATACCAATGGTCATAAATAGGATTGCAACTAACGATTATTTTCATAATCGATTAGTTGGCCGATTATTTTTTCGATTAATCGGATTAAAAAAATATGCAAATTTTGTATTTAAAATCATTTAATGAACAAACTGGGTGTTAAAAACAAACAGAATAAAAAACTTAAAATTTACATTAACGTGTGTCATTGTATCACACCGGCATTTTTTGTAAATGCCTTCCTATTTTACTGACATCATAATAAAAGCTTACAAGAATCCAAACATAATATTTCTCAAAAATATATTATATAATATTACCTAAAAAAGTTTTACAAGTAAATATTAATTCACATGTAAACTATTTTTTCATATTTATTAAAAACTGATTGAGAAAAATGCATTTCTTGTTTTTATTTCCTTTTATTTTCCAACCTGTTTCCCAGTTATGCACATCTGCCCCAGGCTTGCACTCTGCCCTTGATATGCTTTATATCCTCCATATGCCTTATAACCCCAGATATGCCTTATGCCCCCCAGATATGCCTTATACCCCCTGATATGCAACTCTGCCCCTCCAGATGTGCCTTATAACCACCAGCGATGCCTTATGCCCCCTATATTCCACTCTACAGAATAACTGAAAAAGGAATAGCAATGGCCAAGTCCAGACCTCAAGCATTGAAATGCTGGGGGGGCTGTGCATAAAAAAATGCTCGCAAACGTCAATGAACTGAAGCAACATTGCACAGAAGAGTTGGCCAAAATTCCTCCACAACAATGTGAGAGACTGATAAAGTCATACAGCAACGATTACTTGAAGTGCTGCTAAAGGTGGTTCTACAAGCTATTGAATCATAAGGTGTACTTAGTTTCTCACACACGGCTTAATTTTTGTTGAATAAATCTTGACACAGTGTAATATGTCATGTGTTGTTGTTCATCAGAGGTTTTTTTTGCCTAAATTTTAAAATAGATGATTTTTAGTATGCCCTGTGTATTGTGATGCTGTAAACCCCAGGGAGATGATTTGTTTTGCATTTGAGAGCAGGTGCTATACAGGACATGCATATGGGTCCTTGGGGTGGAGCAACTGGAGAGCAGGGTGGGCCAATGCTCCATTCCCCTTCAAGTGGAAAATCCATGCTGGCTCTTACAAGAGGCTCGAGGTCTGCGGGATCTGGTTCAGGATTCCTGAGGAGCCTGCATCAGGTACAAGTGCTGGTCATTAAAAAAGCCCTGGGGTGTGAGAGGGAAGAGAGAGTTTCCATGTGCTCCCAGAGCAATGAGAGGCCCTGAGGAAGACATCCCTGAGCCAAAGTGTTGCATTATCTGCCTAGTCCTTAGTGTATTGTCTGGGGGAGGTTTTCCAGAGCCTGGCTTAGCTGGGTCTGGCTAGGAGGTGTAGTTAGTGGATGTTTATGCTGGTCAGTCTGGGACAGTATAGTATAGTTAGAGAGGGCTCCAATCGGAACTAGGTTTGTTTCTTTTATGACTTTGTTTTGGGGTGTTTTGTTTGAGCAGTTAAGTTGGCTACAAGTTGGTGTTCTTGAGCCGGATTGCCCTAGATGATTGTGCTTAAGACCCCTAACTGTTACATTTTATAGCTCTCATGCTACAGGGCAGGGCTGGGACTGGAACTGAAACATTTGGAGACCCGCCATATAGTTTATCTCGCGGTCGAGCTCTTATACCCACACGCACCCCTTATACATACCCCAGTCACACTATTTGCCATACACACAACTATAAAACATTCTTTTTATCACATTATTTGTATTAAAATACCGGAAAGCAAAAGTGTTAAAAGGCCCTAATAAATTAGATACATTAGACATAATGAAATAAAAACATTTGCTACTGCAAACATTTATAGATGAGAAAGTTCCATTTTATTCAGTGGAACAAAACAGTGATCACATTATTCTTCACGATATTCTTGTAAGAAACTTTTATTTCTTAATTAATTAATGTAAACTGTTTTTTTCAAATTTAATAAAAGCTGTGATTGAGAAAAATATTTTTTTGTTTTTATTTCCTTTTATTTGCCACGCTGCCCCCCTGATATGCCATATACCCTCCTATATGCCACTCTGCCCCATAATATGCCTTTTAACCCCCTATATGCCACTCTGCCCCATGATATGCCTTTTAACCCCCTATATGCCACTCTGCCCCATGATATGCCTTTTAACCCCCTATATGCCCCCTATCATGGGACATAGTGGCATACAGGGGGTTAAAAGGCATTTCTGGAGGCAGAGGGGCATATAGGGGGTTAAAAGGCATATCATGGGGGCATTTTGCCTCCAGAAAAGCCTTAAGTCCCCCATATAACACTCCCCCTGCCGACTTACCACCGCTTCCGGTGTCTGGTGTGGGCAGCATTCAGGTGGAGGCCAGTATTCATGAAGTTAAAGAGGCAGGTGTGCACGCACCGCGCTACTCAATGGCCGTGCCTCAGCTCTTCGTCCCACCCCTTTTAAGACGTGGGACGAATTGCTGAGGCACCACCATTGGGTGGCGCGGTGTGTGCAGGCCGGCCCCTTTAACTTCATTAGGCGCTGGCGGCGGGAGAAGGCGTCCCTGGTGCGCTTTCAATCCCGCTCGCAGCTGCTCAGCGGCTGTTTTGAAGGTTGGTCTGCTGGCCAACCGGCCCACCGGGAAATTTCCTGGTATCCCGGTGGGCCAGTCCGGCCCTGCTACAGGGTGTCACAGTATGTAAAATCATAGAATTTAAAAAGGGTGTACTTTTGTTTTAACAAGACTGTATGTATTTATTTAATTTTCTTAATTTAATGAACCATTAGCAGTTTTCCCTAAGAATTCCAGGGGAAAAACACAGCAGCTTCATCTCTATGTATTTGTACTTTATGAAACAATTCTTTGCATGGCTGTTTGTGCTAAACCGCCCATAACAATTATTTATACAGCAGAAAGCATCATTCTCTCTTCATTTGCACAATTCATCCACACATTAATTCATTCTCTCACTTATTCGCACAATTCACCCACACATGGATTCACACAATTCATCCACATATGGATTCATTCACACAGTTCGTTCACACATGGACTCATTCATTGTCTCACTCATTCACGCAAGTTATCCACACCTTAATTCATTTATTCTCTTTCATTCTCACTCTTTATTTCAATATCCCTACTACCCCCTTTTCTTACTAACTATCCTCCCTTTCTCACCATCTACCCCCCCTTTTCACTATCTACCCCCCTTTATAGTTCACTTACCTTGCTGAAGTCCTGTGGTGGGAGCACAAGGCCTCTCTCTCGCTGCTCTGCCAAGGTGCGCAAATAAGCAGCAAATAAACTCTTTGAAGGTGGTGCTGGCATCAGCAGAGGATTAGAAAAGAAAGATCTGGACCTTACGCTTCTTCTGCTGGGAGGATGTTCCATGTATCTACCACCCCCTCAGTAAAGTAAGTCTTCCTTACATTAAGTAGAACTTTATCACATTAAATAAAGTTAAACTCTCAAGGGAGCATAATTAATGTGCAAATGACAACTTATGATTTCAGTGCCTGTAAGAAAAGCTGTGCATTGATTTACCTCTACAGACAAGCAAGGTTATATATTATTTCTGGCACCGATATATATATATATACGAACACATTATATTACATTTCTGTTTCACCTCTGCATTCTGGTATAGCTTCACTCCAGTTTCCGTCTGCAAGACATTCTCTGTATTTTACTTTCGATATCATCTTGTATCTGAAGTATAGGGACAAATTAGTATTTTGGCCATGCTATGAATCTTTTCACTGTCAAAAAAAGGAACTGGCAGATGCTACTTAGAACTCCCATAAACCTACCCTATATCAGTTATCTTAAATAAAATAATAATTGTCTACAAAACGATAATCCAGGCAAAGAGCAAAATTTGAACATTTGGCAACACGGAGCTCCACATTTAGTTAATAATAAATCATTTATCCATTAATATCACATTCTATGTCTATGTACATCATTCCAGAGTTTGAATTACGGTAACTTCATTCCAAACCATCAAGTTGCATTAGGTCTCACAAAGGAAACACCATTGGATTGTTTGTGTTAGGGCTGTCCCATTTTGACATTTTAAAACAAAATAGACTTATAGAGCTGAAAAACAGAAAACTTTGGATCTGATGGATTTTCAAGTATAATATCTTTTTAGTTTTTTGGATCAGTTTCCACCCTTGGGAATATTTGGTCATATTAAAATCACAGGTACATGCGACAGACTATTTGTGGATTAAATCACCCCTACAAGTAGCACAAATTTATTTATGATAAACTCAAATGTGTCTGATGTAAAACTTTATTTTATAAAGGCAAAACCATATCCAAAATCCAGAAAATAAATTCAGAAAGCTTTAATTAATCTCTTTTTTTGTTTTCTGTTGCCATTGTAGCAACACTTGGGGTACATATATTTATTTAGTAGCAGCATCTTGCTATAGCAGACCTAAGGACCCTGGGTTTTCATGTTATTACATTGATTCTGGGGCTTTTCATTACTTAATACATGCCATGTTATTTTACCATATCAGCCACTATATACAAAACTCACCCTGTGTCACATGAGTAGTTTGCTTTAGAACCAAATAAAAAATCAGATGCCTCCATACGACCATTGTTAATTTCCCCAGGATTTCCACATGATCTCCCTTAAGAAACCAAAAAAACAAAAATATTAACTGTAAACTTTTGAATAGTATCCAAAGTATTGTAAAAAAATCTAAAGAAGATGAACACTTGAATTACCTGCACTCCATACACTAGGAGGCAAAAAGCTACTTACGTGTGCAGAATATGTCAAGAGTAGACCAAGTGAGGTTTGTAGTACAAGTAATGGTGCTGTTAGTGTTTGGAATACGGGTGTACCCAGGCTTGCATTTGTATTGCACAACTGTGCCAATGTTGAAATGTTCTTTGTCAGCAAATTGCTGATTCAAATCTGCATTCTTTATTATAGGAGGAGAAGGGCAATCAGCTAAAAAGAAAAGAAAGAAAATAATTATAGGTTTTCAATCTGCTAAGACCTAAATCATATGGGGACTTTAGCTTTAGGTTATGTTCAGAATAGCCTTATGTGTGTCCTAGAGTGTATTTTGTGTGACTGTAGGTGGTGTGTGGTATGTGATCTGTGTGGCTTAGAGTAGGTTGTTTGTGGTACAGTACATATACACACAGACAGTACGCATACACTTATGGTGCATACACACATGGCACACACTCAGATGGTAAACTCATACACACTACACACAGTACACATACATTCTTCACACCTTCCAACCATCCCTGATTTCATGAGACAGTCCCGCCTTTGCAGGTAGTGGGGTGCATGGGCCTATTAGGGAGTTCCTCTGATCTCCTCTGACGGGCCCAGGGAGGTGTAAAAGCTATAGAGGTCTGTATTATGATGAGGCCTGTGATATGATGCAATGGTGCTCCAATAGGTTGCGAGGTGGCAGCCGGCAAGTGGGAGGTATGATCATGGTCTGTGCTACACAACTATTGAGCTAAATAGTTTCCACAGTTCAGTGGGCCTATCAAGTGCGATCATCTGATCTCCTTAACTTGTGTATGATCACCATTGCCCACAGAAGCTGGACAGTAGGGCAGCTGGGTAGGACAGTGACAGAAAACTGGGACTGCCGTATGCAAAATTGGAGGTATGATGTACATGATAACGGAAGGTAATGCAGGTTGTGGTAGATATGCTAAACTTTTTTTTAAAGAAAATAGCAGTTAAATTCAGGGGAAGTTTTTGTCTTGTTATTGAAGAACCTGATTTTGTTATTAAAAAGTGGATATGGTTAAGGTGCCGGAGGTTGCTACAGTCATTTAAGCCTTGGTTATTTTGCTTCCACATATTTGGAGTGTTTATCATATATCATGTAACCTCTTCAAACGCGTTAAATTCCAATCTTTCTATTTAATGCTGTATGTGCACTTAAATTAGCATATTAAGTGAATAACTTATGTAAATTTATATTTTAACCTGTGCATTTGGGCGGGGGAGAACTCCAAAGACCAGAATCGATGCATTCTATGTTACGTTCACCAATCAATCTTAGGTTGTCATCACATGAAAATGTCAAAGAATCCTTGTAGAAATATGTTTTGTTCCTCGGGTGGTATGTTCCATTAGAAATTTCAGGAGTAGGACAAGTAATAACTAGGGAGTAAAAACAAAACAAAAACTATTTCTCAAAACTTTAGTGAACATAAACTGAATAAACTGAAAATTGAATATTTTCTACATCTGAAGTCATCTGCACATAAAATGATACATTTGAGAACACTACCACATATGAATGTTATATTTGCATGTATTGTTTATTCCACAGCATAGTTTGATAAACTCTAAAAGTCACAATAATGCATGTATACAGAACAAAATAAGTTAAATAAATTCTTCTAAATCCTTAGCTCAATTACGTAAATGCTGGCACATTACCCCCTTAACTTAATTTCATAGGGTGTATGTGTGAAAACTTTTTTAGCAGCAATGGGGACACATGGAAATATCACCTCTTCAACCAGCTGACAACCATTCACTTACAAAAGCATTAATACCTGAAACTGACCAAATTAGAATACATAAAATATAATAAAAATATTACAATTAATGTATTTCTATAGGTTTTTTTTTTCGTATGCCCTTGGCGTCATGCATGTATAAACAGCAGGCTGTATAAGATTGGCATACCTTCACATTTAGGAAGAACACCACTCCATGTCCCATCTTCTTGACAACGTAAAGTTGAATCTGATACCATTTTGTACCTGACAGATAAAAGCAGAAAGCACGGCTACTTTACTATTTTCCTTTGTGCCGTTGGATCTATCTATCTATCTATTGCTACTACGCCACTCCTTGCTGAAGGCCTGATCCCATATCCTAAATACCCTCACTGCATTTCAGTAATCCGCATTAAGCACTTTATTCCAAAAATTTATACTTTTATGATCTATTGTGAATAACACTTACCCTTCATGGCAGGTATAACGTACTATTGAGCCATAAAGAAAGTCATAAAAATGCATGTTTCCATTTTCGATGTCTCCTGGATTTCCACATGATATCCCTACAAAAATGATAGCAAAAGCAGTCTTTCATTATATTATATTGTCAACTATTATAAATAACTGACATTGTCATAAATAGTATGTGCCCTTAACTACCATATGCTATTATTCCAATGCATTCTATTATTATAATATCCATTTTTAATCTTTACCCAGAGGAAGGAGATTTAGCATAAAATACCACATTCTTTTAGTTTATCATTAATCTTTATTATCCAATAGTTACTAGACTTGTGCATTGGATTTCATACTAATTTGAATTTTAACAAACATTGACAATTTTGTTAATTCATTTGAATGTCTGATAACGAGGAGGGACCCCCAATGACGCAAATAAAAATGAAGCAGAGATCTCTAATTTTTCGTTTGCATTTTGTTATTTTTTTTTAATCTCTCCCACTTTCTCATGCTCTCTCTTCTCCACTAACCACTTCCGCATTCCGGTCTCCTTTTACGGAGCTCCGCTTTTTGCCTTGACGCTTGTTCTTTTATCTTCTTTGTTGGCGCGCTCATCCCCGCTATCCAATCTGTTAACCTAGGCTCCTAGAGTGCTTCCAACAGGGCTCTTTTGCAGATCTACTTCAGGAGGCCAGGATAACGTGGATGGATTTGCGGAGAAAGAGGAGTTGAGAAACGCTTCTGTTTCTCCGCATATTCGTCTTTCCTTCAAAGGGACAACCTCTCCTTGTTCCTCTATTTAGGCGTAGGGCATACAAGGGCAGTACACCCTTTTGCAGAAGCACTCTGGAAGGCCTGCATAACCAGGGGATAGTGAGGAGGAGCAGGCCAAGGTAGGAGAAGCAGAGTTACAGAAATAGAGACAGGGATAAGGAAGCAGCTGGTAAGGGTGAGTGACAACAAATTTCTTTTCCAAATGAAAAAAGCCCTCCAAAACTTTTTGAGTCTGTAACAAAATTGTCAAAGTTTGGTACCAAAGTTTGGTACTTTCATTTTTTAGACAAAACAAATTACATGGAAAGTTTAACATATCTTTTTGGTCCATGTGCACAAATCTACTAGAAACAGAAATCTACTAGAAAAACTTTAGATGTTAAAGCTGCTGGTACATTACCACTCCCATTTAGCTGCTTAAGCTATGTGTGTGCAAACTTTTAAATAATAGAAGTCATCCAGGATAGCCCCTTACTTAAAAAAAACCTTCTGCATGTTGGCTTTAGAAGCCATGATATAGCTGCTTCCAGACCGAATTCCATAGCAAAACCAATTTAAAAAATTGAAATGGTAACCAATGATTAAAGTTATTTTAGTTCAAATGCAATTATACGGTAATGCATTGAAAAAACGAGCAAACCCATCAACATCATATTTTTCTCTTACCTACGTTTGTAATTTTCATTTTTTTAACATTTGATTAGTAAACTGAAGTGGTTTGCCCAGCTGCCTTAGGAAACTAATTTGAGCAATTACAGACATCCAACGAGAGTTAGTAAAATGCACAGAGGTATGGTAGGGTTCCACTCCATATCCTTCCAACGTGTTGGGGGTTTTGGTAAGAGGAGGGGAGCGGCAGGGTCTAGACTAGAAGTGCGCACAACTAGATGCTTGGCCAGCAGTCGACCTGAGAAGCATCCTCACTGCACTCAGCCTTGAAGTGTCGTGAGGTAGTCCTGTCACAGCTGCAATAAAGCCCTATGCTGGAACAACATTCATCTCCATTGATAATGGCTCCCAGCCAGGTAGCCAGCATTAGCCATACAGCTGATGATCAATGGAGAAGGGCATCTCTGGAGGGCAGTTATAACGCAGGACTTAGAACTATACCTCAACGGGACAGGACTGTTGAGGCGTTAATATGTATTTTTCATTAGTGGGGCATAAGTCTGCTCCTTTAATGACAGACATCCTTAGTTATTGCACATCTATGATTTATGGTCATCATCTTAGTTAACATAAAAACATATAAGAAAGAGACATGCTTAATAGGATTTTTTTCTATGTACTCTTGATCTCAAAAACATTGTATAGTTTGTGTCTATATAAATTTAGTATAAAATTGTTTCAAAGTGTGTGTATACTATACAGAGTATGTATATCCCATGATGTATAAAACATTTTACGATTACATTCTGGCTTTTGCTCTACTTTACTGCATGATGTTACTGAAAAAATATTATAAACAAAAATGTGCTTACGGGTACAGAAGTTCTCATAATAAGAAATTTGGTTCCTTCCCAAGCAAGTTATAGTGTTATTAGTTTTGGGAACTCGTTCATAGCCAACACGACATTTATAGTGCAGTGTGGTATCCTGAATGAACAGATTCTGATCAATAAGTGCTTTATCCTCTTCCTCTAGTTCAGCAAAGTCTAACACAGGTGGCTTGCATATACCTGGAAAAGAAACATCCAATTCTTGAAGTGAACCAGGGAACGGCTGGATCCTTTAGGACTGGGGGGCAGGAAAATTCTTGCCCCCTCCCAATAACATACACACTAACGCACACCTTCACACTTACACACGCATGCAAACACACATAGACACCGGCTTACACATATTCAAACAGAACATAACAAGTAGTGGATTACATAACAATTTGGACAATGGATGAGGAGGTTTTCCACAAAACGTAAGGCCCACTTTGCATGTGTTATACACCCAACAAATACCAGTGATCAGATAATGAACCCCTTTGGGCTACACTGGGGAGAAAACAAATCATTACACAATTGTTAGCTCCATATATTTGGTATGGCAAATACCTTAAGAATAGAATATACAGTATGTTGTGTAGTATAGTTAAATATTTTAATATAAATTGTGATTAAGAAACTAAGCTAAATTACTGAGATATTTATATTACGTAAAAGCTAGAATTGTTTTAAAACAGAAACGCCATGTTTTTAAAGAAGAATTTTTAATGCGATACTATTACCGTATTTCCCCATGTATAAGGCGCACCGTTTTTTAAAAAAAAAATTGGGGGTCTAAAAACTGGGTGCGTCTTATCCAGTGGTTGTACATGGGGAAATACGGTAATTAAAAATTGTGAGAGTTTCCCTTTAACCAAGATATTCTTTATCTTTCTAGTGAGGAAAACATGCAAGTAAAACTTACCTAGGCACCTAGGTATGTCTGGTTCCCACTTGTTATTAAGGGTGCATTTTATTAAGGCAGATCCTCTCATCAGAAAACCACTGTAGCACTCAAACCTCACAGCAGAATGCAACATGTATGGGCCAGAAAATCCTAATAATTTCCGTGAGTTGGGAACGATAGGATTTTGGCAAGAAATAACTGAAAAAAAAGAACTAGCTGATAAGAAATATAATAACGTGGAGCCATTTTTTTTTAAAGCAGATATGCTTTATAACCCCTGATTTGCCACTCTGTCACCTAAAATGCTTTATAACCCCTGATATGCCACTTTGCCCCCCCCAAGATATGCCACTCTGCCCTCTGATATGCTTTATGCCACCCTGATATCCTGCTCTGCCCCCTCCCCCAGACTTACAATGCATCCCCAGACTCCAAGGTGTCTAGTGGGGGCAGTCAGTGGACGTCTGCGCGATGCGTGTAGAGGTTGTCTACACATATCGCACAGATGTTCACTGGATGCCAGAGAGGAGGATACAGGTCCCCTGTGGCGGTGCAGGGGAATTGGATCCTAACCCTGCTGCTTGGCCGCAGCAGGGCTGAATGATAAAGAAAAGAAAAAAAAAACACCTGCCCGGGTGCAAAACTGCATGGGGTGTTCCCAGTCTGCAGTGGTCAGTAACTATCCAAGGATGGAAAATCAGCCGGCAACAGGGTCATGGGTGGCCAAGGGGGGGGGGGCATGTGGTCAAATTCATCAGACAAACTACTGTAAAGTTAATGTCAGAGCATACAGTGCATATCAGTTTGTTGCATATGGGGCTACGTAGACACAGACCAGTCAGGGTGCCCATGCTGACCCTTGCCCACTGCCGAAAGCGCATACAAAGGGGAAGTGAGCATAAGAACTGGACCATGGAGCTGAGGAATCACGTTTTCTTTTATATCACGTCGCTTTCCTGGAGAATCTATGGAATAAGTGGAACAGCCTTCCTACACAATTGGCAGATTGTAATACAGTGAGATAATTTGAACGTGCATGGCATAGACTTTATTCTGAATATAAGACATAGTCAAGAACCAAATAAGTTTTTATGTTTGTGTGGCTGGAAAGAATATGCAAATTAGATTGACCAAAAGGTCAATATCTTCCCTTAAACACTATGTATACTTCAATCTAAAGTAAAATCTCCTTACATTTCAATATCTATGAATTTCTAGATTATGACCTCTTGTCATAACTTTCTTTGCAATATTCTTCCCTCTTGTATTTTGTTTAATCTCTTTATTTAAATGCACATCACCTCTCCCCGCTTTCTCCCAAAAGCTATACTGATTGACACCCCATAGTCTTTCCATTTATTTTTTGTCCTGGAAACCATTCACTGTTTTAGCAGCCCTCCTCCAGAATGTCTATATTATTCTACAGATGGGGTCTTGAACAGTTCTGACCACAGAGCATATGCGCCTCACCTCCTTTTCTTGGCGATCTGCCATATACTTTTCACAAAATGGCACATTGGACTTTTCCAGCAAAACATTTGCCATTTTCCCTTCATTTTTATTTAGATCCAGTGTATATCTACTTAAGAAACTGCAATATTTGAAAACAGATATTTTGCAGTAAACTGTCAGGGGGCGTGGACAACACGTTGCTTTGAAAATAATAGTTTATAATCTTACTTTTGCATTGGGGTGGATCAGAACTCCAGATTCCATTTTCTGTGCAGTATATAGATGCTTTGCCAATCTGATCTAAACCATTTTTGCATGTATATGTCACAGCATCCAAGTACTGATATACTTCTTTTATGGGGTCATATGAACCATCAATTACATCCTTAGGCGCAGAGCAGATTACAGCTGTAAAGGGTATACATTTGTTTATATAGGAAATAGATTGGAAATAACACTTTCAAAAACAGAAATAAACTTCTCTGAGTACTTTAAAATACATTATTCAAAAGGAAAAAAGAATCACTTACCTTAGGGAAAACCTGTGGTCCTGCAGCTGCAATACTTAAGCAAGGTACAATAACTGTGCTTAAAACACCCAATGAGTGGCAAGAAAATGCACCCATTGAAAGCAATGGAACTACTTTCTTAACATGTGCATGGGGGTCTCCCCCAAATAGCTGGGGGTGAGGCCATCTTCCTCCGAGGTCCGATGATTCTTTTCACAGTGGCAAGAAAGTATTCCCATTAAAATGTTTACTGCATGGGCATTTATTTATGTATTATTTCCATTTTCACATATTTGTATGTGTATACATGAATCTGTGTACATATATATATATTTGGAATACATGGAATACAAGAATCTTTCTAGCTTTGCAAACATAATTGCAAAGGGCTTTTCTAATGATTTTCTAATAATTAGCACTTGGATTAGCAAACACAAGGTTCCATTAGGAGTGATGGTTGCTGATTGAGGCCATCTGTACACCTCTGAAGATAGTCCATTAAATATCAGCTGTTCCCCGCTACAATACGGTAGTCATTTACAACATTAGCAATGTCTACACTGTATTTCTGATCCATTGGATGTTATTTTACAAAATTTGCTTTTCTAAGATTTCTAAGTAACCCAAACCTTAAGAATGATACTGTGTATGTAGGTAGTCTCTAGGAAATTCAAGTGTGAATGTTGGGTTCCTGAAATGCAAGTCTCAGTTTATTGAAGATAAAATAATAAAAGGAACAGATGCATAAGCCATAGTTAAAAATGCCTTAGACTGAGTTCCCAGAACAATATTGATTAGATACCAACAAGAGGTAAATTATTGGTAGGCAATAAAGATCCCAAACAGAAGATTAAGAGAAGTGCTCTTACACCACTTCTATAGTCAGAAAGTCTTTTGGTTTGATCAAAGTTATAGTCAGATGAAAGAGTGATGGGCTCTAGGAGTGGGGCAACACATTTTTTCAGGTTGTGAATGATTGAAATATACTCAACCAATCAGAAGCCTTGGTCATGTGATCAGATTAAACATTATATAAAGTGACTTCTAAGCCAATTCATAAGACGAAAAAGGGAAGGACAAGAAGGATAGAGAAATAGTAAACCAGAGGAATCCATGAAACATCTAACCAGGTAGCTATACTGTGACCATGCATGCAAGATATTAAATAAATAATAACTGTAAATATCCATGTTATCATTGTAATATTTTAGTTGGGGATATGTTAAGTAATTCTGTTTTGTCTTGTTTGTTATGTGAAATTAAGCACAATAAAGAAAAACTGATACCATGAAATATTGTATGTTTCTGGTAAATGTCTGTTAAATTTTAATCAAGCTAAACTTCTTGTGCTGAACCCTAGAGTTTAGTTAGAAAGGGAAGTAAGTGGTAACTGCATAAGCCAGACAATACCTACACTGATGCATGTTCTATGAATGTATCTTTTACATGTATATGTCTAATAAATTAGTTATATTATTGAGACAAGCAAATCTGCAGTTGATAGATATATATATAAATGCATAGATTACGGTATATACATTTATGTGTGTTTCTGTGTATCTGTTGGTGAATAATGGTAATTCCAAGCACATAATACTGTATACTTATAGTAACAGTCATATATTACCTACTGTAAACAAAGCCAATAGGAGTGTTTTCTGAGCATTTGCACGGGGTTCTGGATAGACCCCTGTCCACAGCATCTGCCAATCTTATGGGCTTTAAGTATATGACAAGGGTATGTGTTCAGCTGAACAGATATCCTATCCGCAAAATGGCTGGGCGAAAGTTGCAAATGCATTTGGGGGGGGGGGTTGCAGCGTGCGCGCATACATTTTAACCAAACCCAACAAATTTCAAATACCATGAATACCAATCTTGCCTCGTTCTTACCTTCACATTCGGGAACAATGTTGCTCCAAGTTCCATCTGCTTGACAGTCCCTATAATGCCTTTTTGAAACCATTCGGTATCTACCATGCATATAAAACAGATTTAAAGAAAGATGAGGGTATTTTGTAAAAAAAAAGAAAACAATCTGTGTATACTACACATAAAAATAATACTACCTAACACAAGCACTTATAATAATGTTATTAACTAACAATATAATAGAATAATATATGATAAATAAGAGATATAATCCATGGAGAGACTTCCCATGACTGAATAAGTGAATGAATGTATAACTGTTTAAGGGCAGACATGGGACAGGCAGGCTGTTAAGGGGGCAGAGGTGGTACGGGGAGGCTATTAAGAGGCAGAGGTGGGACAGGCAGGGTACTTAAGGGGCAGGGGTGGCACAGGCAAGCTACTTAAGAGGCAGGGGTGGCCCAGGCAGACTACATAAGGGGCAGGAGTAGCACAGGTAGGCTACTTAAGGGGCAGAGGTGGCAAAGGCAGGCTGCTTCAGTGGCATAGATGGCACAGACAGGCCGTTTCAGTGGCATAGGTGGCACAGACAGGCTACTTCAGAGGCAGAGGTGGTACAGGCAGGCTGTTTTAGGGACAGAGGTGGCAGAGGCAAGCTGTTTCAGGGGCAGAGACCTACCACGTCAACGTCTGGCTTAGTATATAGTGATGAGGGTTACGCTATACTGCCATTAATGTCTGGCCCAGTGTATAGTGATGCGGGTTCCGCTGTACCACCACCAATGTCTGGCTCAGTATATAGGGATGGGATTTATGCTGCACAATATCTGTTCAGTAAATGTTATTTATTGAATCTTAATTTATCTATTAGTTAATATTTTATTTTTTCAAACTTCTAGTTTTTTCAGTTGACATACAGTTTACAAATTTGTGAAATAAATATTCTTGCCAACATTCATTATTTTTTTATTTTAAAGTGTGTGTGAGTGGGGGGGTGCCACATCCGCCTGGATGCCAGATAGTCTAGGTACGCCCCTATCATAATATATGATTATTATCATACTAGGCACCCAAAAAGTAGTACTGCAGCTGCGTAAAAAGTCAATCATGTCCCGCTGGAATTCTAGCATACATAAATGTTTCCCAAAAGTGTTTTTGGTTATCATACTGTAGGGTAGTCCGGATGGAATTGGGTCCTTTTTTAAGGGGACCATTCACTCTTACAGGTTGGTAATGTAAAGATAACCCTGAAAATAATAGTAACTTTATCAGACAACTGAGGATGCATTTGTATATATCACTCACCCTGTATTACATTTATAATTTACTCTGGAGCCAAATATAAAATCAGTAGCTTCAAATTCACCATTCATTGCATCTCCAGGATTTCCGCATGATCTTGCTTCAAAAGAAAAATATCAAATTAGGTATTTATTTAAACTAGCAACAAAAATGTCACCATCTATGCACAACAGCCTCACAGACACAGAGTGGGGGCTGTTTCTGTGCCGAATTACAGATCTGCATCTCACTGTGTACTTCCTCAGTTTGGGATGTTCCAGGGACCCCCTCTGCCATAATTTGAAATGGAAAGTTAAAAGCACACTTAGTCAGACCACAGAGAAAGAGGGCAGCTGCAGCTTCTAGGTCAGGTGTTTTTTTATTTTATCGGAAGAATACATATTAAAGTATTAACAGTGTACTACACACTTCTATTAACTTATATAACTTATCCTCAAGACAGCGGCGGAGCAACCCATCGGGCACTCGGGCATGGGGGGATAAGAACCATTCGGCCCATCCACAGTGGCGCCTCCACTAATGTGTGTATATATATATATAATAATATATCTATATGATATACTACTATAGCAATAGATATGCATTTTTAACTACATAATGTGTACGTATCATTTATCTATTTGAAGTAAAGGTCGTGATTGAAATATGATTTCAAGATATATGATTTCTTCAATATTAGACCCTGCTGCCAATATATAAATAGTAGACCCTGTTGCCAATATATTTTATATTGAAAGCATTTCCTTTGGCCCTGCTCTACGCCCCCTCCATGCAATCACGCCTTCCGCTACCACACACAAAAAAAATATTTGCTGTAGATTAGGGGAAGAGTGAGAGTGACCCTACCGTGACATTGAGAGGTCCTCTCCTCCGTAATCATCCCGAGAGTCCCTTTGTCCCCCCATTCATTAAACCATACCACTCTTTTACTTACTCCCTGTAGTTCAGGTATAGATCAAATAAACAACACATGTAAATAGCGCAATCAACATAACACACAAACCCATTAATTGCAGGTATAGATCAACTAGAAATCACATGTAAACTCAGCGCTGATGGTATAGATCAAATAAATACCACATAGGAACAGAAATGCAGGTATTGATCAACTGAATAAGCATACAAACCCTGTATTTGCAGGTATACATACATAATGTATGGAAACATAGCAGTGCCAGATACAGATCAATAGAATTACACACAAACCCAGCTTTGCAGGGAATTCACATAAAAACTCAGCATTATGGGTATAGATAAAACCCCCTAAATTACAGGCATAGATCACCCCAAAGGCCAGCCCTGGCATCCATATTACCAACATAGAACCTGACCAGCACCCAAATTACACATGTAGGGTTTGCCATCTTTGTCCCCAAACAGCCCAGCATGAGTCAACCTGGTCCCCAAACACCCTGGCGCCATCTTTGTCCCTTAAACACGCTACCTGTGCTATCTTTGTCCCATAGACACCCTGCCTGCCATCTTTGCACAGATCAATTAAACATCTGTGATACACACAAACACTTTTACAGTCACTTACTTTCACCAATTAATTCACACAATTAATTCACACAATCATTTATTCTCTCACTTTTTCCCACAAATTATTTACAAATATTAATTAATGCATTCTCCCAAATGCGTTAATTCTCTCAATGCTGTGGATGTCTCTCTACTCTCCCGCGACCAAGACAGAGGCCTCGCAGAGCAGATTGAGGGGCGCCGAGCGGTTGCTGAAAACCTGACCGACTGCTTGGCCTCTCTCTCCTCCATGTCAATCAGTGCTTCCTTGCGGCGCATTTTTACAGTTTACCTAAATCATTTGCCATTTGGCTTATCCCTCCAGGAACATCAATCCTTTTGCAAATTTCTGTGTCATCAGCAAAAAAGACATACATTTCCATCAAGACCTTCTGTAATACCACTAATAAAAATATTAAAGCAAATGGGTCCAAATACAGACCTCTGAGGTACCCCAGGTAGCAAGACCTTGCTCCGAATATACTGCATTGACTACAACTCTCTGTTGTCTGTCACTCAGCCACTCCCTAATCCATTCAACAACATTGGGATCTAAACTCAGAGATTGTAGTTTATTGATAATCTTCTATGTGGGACAGTGTTAAAACCATTACTGAAATCCAGATTCAGTAACGCAATGTCTACTGCAAAACCTTGATCAATTACTCTAGTCACCCAATCAAAAAAAATCAATAAGATTAGTTTGGCATGATCTTCCTGGGGTAAACCCATGTTGTTTCTGATCTTGAAACCCATGTGACTGCAGATGTTCAACAATCCTGTCCTTTAACATAGTTTCCATTCATTCCCCCACTACAGATGTAAGACCTACTGCCTTTTTGTGAATGGACAACATTCGCTAATTTCAAATCCCCTGGGACAACTCCCGTTAACAATGATTGGTTAAATAAATCACTTAACGGTTTTTCTAGTACACCACCAAGCTCTTTTAATAACCCTGGGTGCAGGGGAGGGCTGGCAGCCTAAGGCCTGGGGGGCAAGTCTAATCAAGTGGCCCGTTGCGCCACCGAATCAGCCCACTATACATGCCCATCTTTTCCTGATTTTCTAACGCATATTGATGTAATGTGATGGGACTGGGAGTAAAAAAAATTATGTTTAATACATTAAAAAACAGCTAATCTTTGTAACAAAATAAAATTTAAATATGGAAAAATTGGACCCTAGGCATTTCCTTGGTCCCCTGCCTGTAATTATCCCCAGAGTCCCTTTGTCCCTCAGGTATAGATCAAATAAACAACACATGTAAACAGCACGTGCATGTATAGATCAACTGAATAAGAAATACAAACTCTGTATTTGCAGGTATACATAAATAATGTATGCAAACATAGCATAGCAGAATAACACACAAACCCAGCTTTGCAGGTACAGATCAACTGGAAATCACATAACAAGTAAGCATTAAAGGTATAGATAAAACCCCCTAAATTACAGGCATAGATCACAGGATGCACACCCCCAAAGCCAGCCCTGGTGTCCACACTGCCCACATAGAACCCGACCAGCACCAAGATAACATTAACAAATTACAGTCCAGAGTGAGCCAACTTTGTCCCCAAACAGCCCAGGGTGAGCCAATTTTGTCCCCAAACAGCCTGTACAAACTCTGCAACACCGACACCCAAACACACACA
>VKOC01026164.1:0-11291 GCA_009364415.1 Spea multiplicata
GTGGCATATGTGGGAGGCAGCGTGGCAAGCCTGGGCTCAAATGTGCAAAAATTGGAGGGGCTGGTTGGGAAATAAAGACAAGATATGCATTTTATCAAAGTTTTTTTTTTATTCTGCTGTTTGTATTTAACATCATTTTGTTTATTAAATTATTTTAAATAAATGAAAAATGTACATTCATTTTTTTTATCTGATTAATCGACAAAATAATCGGCCAACTAATCGATTATGAAAATAATCGTTAGTTGCAGCCCTATGTGTGTGTCGGTCCCACGTACAGGATCCGCCCCAGGTGCCAAATACTCTAGGTACGCCCCTGCGCGCAACAGTTTTTCCCAATTTTTCTTTATCCTTTATGCGGCCTGGAGCCTCTGCTCTTGATTTGCTCATAATTTACTTATGCAGTGAGAATTTCACCTTTAAAAAAACATTACAGTAAGTAATACTGTTGTGTAACTAATACTACATTTTCATACTATAATGTAGTGTTATTAACCATGAGCCAGCTGTACCAAAAATATAGAATAATTTAAATTTAACATTTGCAGAAGCATATTGTGCGCACAAAATTTTGGCTCTGGGAAAATATTTGCACAAGAGAAATTTTCTGGCAGCAACCCTATTGATGGGACTAATTAAACAATGGAGTTCTTACCTGTGCTATCTTTGACAGCCAGGCTGAAGCCATCTCTGAGTACCTTGGGGCCCTGTGTGACAGGTCATTCTGTCACATATCTCCCCTTTTAAAAAGAAGACTGAACTGGGGCCCGACGCCAACCAGGTCTGCAACCAGTTCCGTTGCTCCTAGACATTCCCGCCCTCTACTCAGTGCTAAATTATTGTGCCAGCTAGAGCTATTGGTTTTGCTGTGCTTCCTATGTTATGCAGTTTTGACCTTTGGCTTTCATGCCACTACTTTGCTGCCGTCTCCAGTCTCGACCTTTGGCTTTTGTACCACGACTTCCCTGCCATCTCCAGTCCCGACCTTTGGCTTTCGTACCACGACTTCGCTGCCGTCTCCAGTCCTGGCCCTTGGCTATTTCATAACGACTACGTTTCGGATCCTGCATACTGGGTCTCTCTACTCAACCCCGACACAGGACCAGGCTAGCTGGCTCATATGTTTCATATGAAGTTTATTTTATATTGTGTAACCGGCCCAGAGACTGAATGTGGCTGCAGCTCCAGCCTTCAAAGGAACAATCTTGTAACCTGGCTGGGGCTCCCACACCACAGGGGGATAACACAGGTGGGGGAAACCCATTGTATTCCTTAATCCCCTCACTTGATACATCCCCTGTATACTGATGGGATTTGTGATGGGATGTGGCTGATGGGATTAGAGCTTGGGTTCGGGCACATTGAATTGAGATTATATATAAATTCAGTGTGTTTGTAATAAAGGAGTTCTTGTTTTACTACGAATGGTGGTCTGACTGATCCGTGGATAGCAGGAGCTCTGTACGAGGAATTGACTGGTGATTCTTCAGCCCTCAAATGGGTACCCAGCCTTGGGTACGGTGACCCTGTAACAGTCTCACTGTATTATTATCGCCAGCATCATGGAAGCAGTATGTCTGACTGAGCTTCATGTGAACTGTAGTTAACAGCAGATGATATGACAGGTGTTAGTTGTAAATTTAAACTCCCACGATGCCCAGTCATGTGGACACCTGGCTGGCTGAACACCATGGGAATTGTAATTCACAGCTAACATCTACTGGTAACTGCACTTCCCATGATGCTTTGTAAAGTACAATTGTATTGATGAGTTCCGCAAGAGCGAATAAAATAACAGTGTCCCTCTTTCACATTTTGAAATGTTGAGAGGTGCCACCAACCTAATGCTTAACCAATACAAAAGACGCTCAGCAATAGGAAATATGAGTGCTGTTTTATTCCAAACATGTAGAGACATTTCAACCTGCTCAGGGGTTTTTATCAAGCCTTCGTTGTTTTGCCCTAGGTCTGCCCTCTTTACCAACCTAATGCTCACTCTTGTTTTTGCCGCAATCGTTATTGGGCAACAAATTTTGTTTCCCAGCTGTTCGGTTTGGAATTAGGAGTCATTTTTTGATTTGGGAACAACCTTAGGTTGTGTTCCCAAAGTAGGAGGTCCCAGAATCCTTTTGGGCTCGCCTTTCACCTACAACAGCACCATCTCAGGGATATTTACACTCGGTTTTGCACAGAGTAAGGAAGGAAATTGAGCTGCATATATATTATATATTATATATATCCTGTGCGAGCAACTTCTCTTGTAATGTACAGAGGAAGCAAGAATGGGGTCCTGTTATGTAAATTCACGTGACTCTGCTGGGTTCTACTTCCCCTGTGCGGTACAAAAGACACTGCTCCCACAGGTTGCCCTGGCTGCAGATATCACGCGAGCCACATCTTGAGGTTCTGTGGGCCGCATTTGGCCCACGGGCCGCATGTTGGACGCCCCTGCCCTATTGCATACCATAAGATTTGCAAGTAATCAAACAAATGACATAAGTGGTCTGGCAACTAATGTAATGTTTCCTAGTAAAATATTAGATTTAGACCGTGGGGGGAGGAGCAATGACGTAGCACGCGGGTGTGCCACGCGCGTGGTTTGTCGGAGCCTGGGTGCCTAGTTTTATGGTCTCTCCCAATCTGGCGTCCTCTTACCGGTGTCTGACGGCTCCAGTCTAACCCGGGCTCCTGGTCGGCGTCCCGGCCGTGGTGAAGGTCGGTGTCCCGGCTGTGTTGAACGCCGGCGCCTTCGGCTGGGTTGAAGGTCGGTGATCCGGCCGTGCTCCAGGTCGACGTCCCGGCTGTGCTTCGGGTCGGTGGCCCGGCCGCGCCATAGGTCGGCTTCTCGGCCTTATTCTTCTTTGGACAGGCGTCTTGTTAGGCCCGGGCTCGGGTCCCGGCTGTGTTCCAGGCTGCTGTGCCTGTTGTTGGTCGCCTGTCCTGGCTGAGCCACAGGCCGCTGTCCCGGTCGAGTTCCAGGAAACTATTGATCCTCTGCTGGGTGGACGCTAGATATACAAGAAGCATGAGACAGGCGAGATTCCAGAGTTTCATAAGATCTAAAGAGATGGAGGGGTAGAATTTGCCCTAATACTGTTACCAGATAAGTGTATAAAATTATTATGGACTGTCTTTGGTATATGCTAAACCAGGGAAAAGGGAAATAAAGATAAGGAAAAAGAACGGAAAAAGAAAAGGAATAGTAAAGGGAAAAAAAATAAATAAAAGTGTATATATTGTCTATATGGTCAAGAAAGGGTCACATGAGGATGGACCTAAGCTAAATGAAGTGGATCTCTAGAATATATAAGGCTATATAAGAATATATTAGGCTGGTACGAAGAATCTTATTTTATATAAATATCATTTATTAAAGACTGTGGCATCAAAAAAATTTCAAGAAAAAATGCCTAGGAAAGAACGTAAAGATCAAAAAGCAGAAAAAAAGATTGTCCCTTTTCACTCCTCCACCAAAGCAGGACCGAAAAGACCCGGACTTAGAGGACAATCCTAATATAACTAATCAAACAAAATGTGATATGTTACAATCAAGTCCAGCAACTTTAGACATGAAACAACTGATACATAACCAGCTATCTGAAGCTTTAGAAGCTCAATTTCAACAGTTCAAACAAGTTATAGAGACCAACATACAAGAGTTAAAAATTGATTTAACAGATATGGCAAAAAGAGTAAATCATAATGAAGAAAAGCTGGTTTCATTAGAATCCCAGACAGAACTTTTACGGGACACTATAAAACAAACTTCAATTAGAACTGATCTGCTTGAGCAAAAGCTGGCAGATCAAGAAGACCGTCTTAGACAGAATAACCTTAGATTTAGAGGGATTCAAGAAATAATTACAAATGAAAAACTCAAAGAATTTATGATAAGCTTTTTGGATGCAATGGACATGAAACCTGAAAGAAATATGCAATTATGGGACAGATGCCATAGAATAGCTAAACCCTCTAACATATCTTCAGAAACACCAAGAGATGTTTTAATTAATTTTACTTCCTCAAGGATAAAAGATAACATTCTAAAAAAAGCAAGAAACACAACACCTCCTAAACCATATGAAGGTATCAAGACTCTACAAGATTTATCTTATACCAGAGCCAAGAGACGTCAATATGCAGAGTTCACAGAGATTTTGAGACAGACAGACATTCTATATAGATGGGCCGTGCTGCTGGAAATTGCATTAATTTATGACTATAAATCCTGGTCATTCGATTCAGATAAGACACTTAAGCCGCTAGGAAGGAGGAAAATGAAGAGTGTTATTTTAATTCTCTTTTTATTTTTTTTTCTCGGTGTTGTCTCATATATGATATTATTTAAATCAATTCACACTTAACACTTGGGTGGAATTATGACCCGTTAGGCGAATACAGTTTTTGGTTTATTTAATGTTATATGCTATACATCTGTCTATACTTATAGTTGGGGTAGAATTATTAGAATATATATCCATATACACTATTCACATAATCTACACATATTTGGGTTGATATATGATCCCCCCCCCCCCCCACGATATTATTTATATCAGTTCACATTTAACACTCGGGCAGTAATATGACCCGTTAGGAGAAAACAGTTTGTGGCTTATTTCATAATGGTTCACGGTATATATTTGTTTATATTCATATTCGGGGTAGAATTATAAGAATACATATTTATACACATAATCTACACATGACCCACCCGGGTGGAATTATGATCCGATAGGCAAATTTTTTGGTTTATTATTTAGTGTTAGACGATATATATTTGTCTATACTTATATGTGGGGTTGAATTATAAGAATACATATTTATACACACCATTCACATAATTTATACATATGTGGGTCAATACATGTTTTTTTTTTTTTTTTTTTTTTTTTTTTTTTTGTACACATGACACTATTTATATTTAATACTTGGATAGACGTAGGACTCGCCAGTTGAATATAGATTCTGGTTTCATTTAATATTATATGGCATATACTTGTTTACAGTTATATTTGTGGAAGAATTATAAAGATAGATATCTATATATACCATTCACATAATCTATACATATTCTGGTATGAACCACTAGATGTTCCGTAGACTTTGGTCATGCAATATGGTATATATAGTTAAAGTTATATGCTTGGTAGGACCTTAAAAGCATATTATCATAGTTTTTTTTTTTTGTTTTTATTTTTTAAATTATTATATACTCCGTCGTTGTATAGGAGACCAATATTAAGATGTAGAGATAATAATGCCCCCTGGAGGCTCCGACTGCCATCAGTTAGATGGCAACGTCCACTCGTGTAATTTGGATGTACACAGGTGGAAGTATGAAACCACTCACTCAAATGGTTGCGTACAAATTTATGTTTTTGTAGGTGGAAATTTTTTTTTGTTATTTGTGTATTTGGATTCCCCGTTGCAAATGGCCAATTGTACGATCTCACCAGGATATTATTATTTAAAGCTATATAAATAATGTTGAGATTTGCCTCAATTAATGTGCAGGGGCTTAATTCCCCGCAAAAACGTTCAATACTGTTAAACCGTTTGTGGTCAGAGAAGATAAAAATTTGCTTTTTACAAGAGACTCATTGGAGGCTTTTAGATAAGATCAATATGAAAACGCAGAGATTTCCCCTTTGTTTTTCGGCATCATTAAAGCTAAAAAAAGAGAGGTGTGGCAATTGTGTTTGCCAATGGCATAGATATAAATGTTAAATTTGTAGATTTATCATAATGATTGTAGAAATAAATAAGAAACTAATGACTTTGGCCAATGTTTATGCTCCAAATCAGTCCTCAGTTAACTTTTTGTCACTAGTAATTCAGAAAATAATGGATATAAAGCAGTGTCCACTATTATGGATGGGAGACTTTAACTGTGTCCCGGACCCTTATCTAGACAAAATGTCCCTAAAGGGCAACATAAAAGACAAGAATATTATCTCGCAAGCTAAAAAATTACAAGCCTTGTTATGACAGCACTCATTATATGATGTATGGCGTACTATTCACCCAACAGATCGTGATTATACCTGCTTTTCTAAATCCCACATTGCTTATTCAAGAATAGATCTGGCAATTGCTGACATTAACATGATGTCTGGGGTTGAAAAATCTAGAATCCATGAAGTTACGTGGTCAGATCATAATCTCTTAACGGTAGATATTAAAGATACAATAACTAAGCTACAACCAGAATGGAGACTCAACAATAAGTTAATGATAAGAGATACTGATATTGCACATATAAAGGAGATAACACAATTATATTTCCAGGATAATGACACAAAAGATATAACGGCCAGCACTTTGTGGTGTGCATAAAAAAGCCGTTATTAGGGGACACTTCATCAAGTTAGGAGCTCGAGCTAAAAAAAGCACCTCTTTCAGAACTATATATTAAATTATATCAATTGAATGCTGAGAATAAATTAGCTCCTTCTAATCAATTGACAAAAAGAATTGGACATCTTAAAGAAAAGATAAACCAAGTACTTATGGAAAAAACTAATAAATTTCTTAGTTCTCTAAGGGTAAATAGATACTATCAAGGTAACAGAGCTAGTAAAATGCTATCTAATCTAATAAAGAATAAGAGAACTAAAAATAATATAACAAAGATAGTCCAGAATGATAAAATCTTGTTGTCCCCTAGACAAATGAGTAGAATTCAGTTAACGCCTCTCCTAACACTATATAACATTCCCCGGAAACCTCAGACGTAGAGATTAATGACTATTTTAGTCATAAAACATTTCCTAAACTATCAAAAGAGAGTCTAAAGGACCTGAATAGTATCATTACTGTAGAAGAGGTAAAAGATAGAATCAAAGTATTGAAATTAAACACCAGGTCCAGATGGATATAACGCAAAGTTCTATAAAATCTTTATGAATGAAATAGCTTTACGACTGACTACAGCTTTTAATGAATTTAGGAATAGAGGAACCGTTCCAGCTGAACTACTAAAGGGTCATATTATACCCATATTAAAGACTGGGAAAAATCAGGAAGAAATTGCTAGTTACAGGCCCATTACCTTATTAAACCTAGACATTAAGATATATACTGGAATATTAGCGCAGAGGTTGAAACTGGTGCTTCCCAAATTGATTCATGAAGACCAGGTGGCATTTATAACTGGGAGGTCCCCGGTTAATCATTTAAGAGCTCTTGCCGACATACTTGCAGAGGCGAAGCTAATGGCAGAGCCCCAGATGACCCTCTCATTAGACGCCGAAAAGGCTTTTGACAGGGTCAGCTGGAGATACATGTCTGAGGTTTTAACATGATTTGGGCTCACTGGAAGAATCCACCAAGCAATTATGGCGGTATACACAACCCCAATGGGGAGAGTAGTGGCCCAGGGAATAGAACCCATATGGTTCACAATAATTAATGGCACTAGGCAGGGTTGTCCTCTTTCACTTCTCCTATATGTGCTTTCTCTAGAACCTCTTGCTAGGGAGATCAGACTAAGTAGAGAGATTCGGGGCTGCGGCACAAACAGTATTTATAAAATACAACTATATGCTGATGACATTCTTCTGACTATGCAAAATCCTGTTGACTCGCTGAAAAATCTTATGACTTTGATCAATATAGTTTTCTATCTAATTATAAATTGAATGTTTCAAAGTCAGTGATACTTCCTCTATATTTGGAACAGTCACAAAAAATACAAATCGAAAAATTTGGTTTCTCGTGCTCAAAAAATTCATTAAATTATTTAGGACTAAAAATCGTAGCAAATCCATTGGAATGGTTGGAAAATAATATTCTTCCATTAATAAAAGAAATGAATCAATCTTTTAAAAAATGGCGACCTCTATATATTTCTTGGCTGGGTAGACTGAATACAGTCAAAATGTATATCTTACCAAAATGTACCTATATATTCAGGATGATCCCTTTTAAGATATCTACAGAATGGGCAGATTTAATTCAAAATGCATTCTCAAGATTTATTTGGGCCTC
This sequence comes from Spea multiplicata, assembly GCA_009364415.1. NCBI lineage: Eukaryota > Metazoa > Chordata > Amphibia > Anura > Pelobatidae > Spea > Spea multiplicata. Next base: position 7,993 of record VKOC01026164.1, read on the forward strand.
TAAAAGACCAAGGCTGAATTCCCAACTATTGACAAAAAGTAGATCAAATGCCGGTTTGGGGATGCCAATTATTAAAGATTATGTTGAGGCCGCGCAATTGTCTCGTATTCAATTGTCTCGTGTCCGCAGCGGCCCCTCGCCGGTCTGCCGCTGGTAGGCGGCGCTTGCGCGATGATGCGCCCCCGTCCTCTCAGTGTGACGTGCCCACGGCACGTACACAGAGAGGACGTGCCGCGCGCACGTCTTCTCGGTGTACTGTGCGTGCGGCACGAGCACAGAGGGAGGGTCGCGTCGACGTGGCATGCCCACGACGCACCCGTAGTAATGAGCGAGCCGCCGCAACGAGCCCGCGGCACTCGCAGGGTTATGAGCGGGTTGCCGCGACTCGTTCGCGGGGCTCGACTTGTCCTGCATCTGCCGGTGTGGCACACCCGCGGCGATCGCGAGTGTAGCACACGCAGATGCCGTTTTGTTTATTATTTTTATCGCGCCGACGCCATTAGTGTGCGCCGGTCGCGATGACGTCACGCACATTTGTGTTATTGGTTTCTATGGTTTTTCCCGCCCTTCTTCCTATTTAAACCTCCTGTCCCATTAGTGCAGTGCCCGTTCAAAGAGTCACTTGTGTGTATCTCTGGGTTATTGTGATTTGCTTTTTTCTGATTGATCTATGTGTAGCTGACCTTGGCTTTGTTTCCTGACTTCGATCCTGTGCTGCCTGCCCCGAACTTTGGCTGTTTAGACTTTTGATTCTGTGCTGCCTGCCCCGACCTTGGCTTGTTTCTCGTCTCGTGATCCTGTGCTGCCTGCCTCGGCCGTGGAACTTCCTATACCCGTTGTGCTGTGCTACGCTACCGTCTCTGCATTGTGGGTGCATCATTCCGTGTTGTCCTAGGTCCCGCATAACAGTGGTATAGAGTACCAACAATTCTAACAAAAATGTTTAAAAATAATATTCCAAACTGCTGGAGGTGCGGAGCATTGAGAGGAGATGAGCTCCATATCTGGTGGAGCTGCTCCCCTATCTATAGTTTTTGGAAAAGGATTTCCTTTAGATTAGAAAAGATTTTTGGCACCGAATGGAGATTAACCTCAGACTTGGCACTATTACATTTAAACCTCCCTAAATCTAATAAAAAAGATCTTCGACTCCTTTTTCATTTATTATTATCTATTAAAATAGAAATTGCAAGAAATTGGAAGACTACTAAAGGGATTGATAAAAAAATGATCAAAATAGAGATCATTTCTGGAGTCGATGGTTAGACCAAATAGGCAGGTTGGACTGACTGTTTCTTTAAATTAATTATGTTGAGGGCAAAGAACTCAATGAGTTCATAAACGATATTATTATAAATCTTGGTGATAATATTTAAGAGTAATTAAGGATATGGTCGCAACAGGGGAATCTTTTTTAACATGTCTGAAATGTTTCTTTTGTTTTTTTGTGTTTTTTTTTTTTGTATCTGTATGTTTTTATTTGTGGTTTCAGTGACAACAAACGAATATATAAGAAATGTCTTTTGTACTTTGTTATAAAAAAAAAAAAAAAAAAAAAAAAAAAATAAATTAGATTTCGTAACAAATCCGTTAGCAGCGGGGGTTGTCTGCATCCATCACGCAGACCTTCCCCGGCTGTCAGAGAGGAGAGTTCCCCACAGTGCTGGAGGGGAATTCTCTCTTACAGCCGGAGGGTGTATGCGCGAAGGATGCAGTCAACCCCCGCTGCTAATGGCACCTCCTTCCCGCTGCAGCGGAAGTTGCCTACACGAATCCTGTAGATGTCTACATGCTGCCCCGACTACACACCAGGGAGTCAGAAGCACTGGTAAGTTTGGGAGGGGAGGAGTGTTAAATGGGGGGCATAAGGCATCTCTATGATATGCCTTTTAACCCCCTAGATGCCAGAGTGCCATATAGGGGTATAAGGCATTTCTGGAGGCAGAGTGGCATTTAGAGGGTAAAAGGCATATCATGGGGCACAGTGGCATATAGGGGGTATAAGCATTCTGGGCAGAGTGGCAAGCCCGGAGGCAGATGTGCATAAATGGGGTAAGGTTGGAAAATAAAAGGAAATAAAAACTATTTTTTTTTCTCAATCATAGCTTTTATTAAAAAAAAAATAGTTTACATGAATTAACATTTACTAGTAACACTTTTTTCCTATAGGGTTGTCTTATATTCAGGCTTTTCTTTTTGTTCCCAAATAAATATTCAGATTTTGGGGGGCCGTCTTATAATCAAGCAAATCGAGCTGAAAGTTACGGGAGGTGGGGGTTAATTTAGGGGCAGTTATGGTTAATGGGGTCTTTAGGGTTAATTTAGGGGCAGTTATGGTTAATGGGTTCATGTTAGAACTGCAGTTCATGGTTCACAGACTGAACTGTTACAAACGAATTGTTAAGTCTACTGAACTGATTTACCTGGATCAATGAAAAGAATCTGTTCAAAAGAACGATTCGTTCATGAGCCGGACATCACTAGCTAGCACAGCAACACAGAGGGAAGCAGCAGGGCCCCTGCAGAAGTCTGAGTGAGAGATCTGCAGTTCAGGTAAAGGGGTGGGGGAGGGTATGTGAATGAGTTAATGAATGTTTGTGAATAGCAATAACACTCCTGGGTAGCCAGTACATGCTAGAACTTGGGCATGTTAGGTGTGAGTAGAGGTAGAGATCTAGCCTTCTTCTGTCCGCTAACAGTTTTTATACCCCTTTTCAAAATTACTCTGTGTGAAGGGTTTACCTTTTACGGCAGGGTCATAACTTGTAGACTTTACTATTCCCTCATATCAGTTACCCATAGAGCTCCCCTATCAGTCCACGTAGGTTAAATCATGTTTCTCTCAGTTGCGTTTCACTTATACCAAAATGTTAATTTAGCTAAAAGAAGACAGCGCTGAGACAATATACAAGAATAAAAATATATATTTTAACACAAAAAGACACAGAAGAAAACATTATATATACACAGGGTAAAACAATGAATGACACGGCTTGTACAGAAATGTAGATGTCAAGCAATCATATCACAAAAATATGTCCAAAAAATAAATAAACATACAAAAAACAAAGTTTTTAAAGTAGAATAAAAAGTAAAACTCACTGTTGGGTTTAATTTTATTTAATAATGTATTTTGTAAAAATGGTGGCTTGTCTTGCTTTCACTGATTATACGTTTCCCATTATCTACCTTAGCCAATTCAATAACTCTTTTTCTAATTTTTGTTAGAATCTTTGTTAGGGCGCTCATGTAAGATAAAAGGGAAATAACTGAAAGTTTTCCTGTGCTTCTCAATTTCT
>VKOC01026165.1:0-37795 GCA_009364415.1 Spea multiplicata
GAGGGGTGTACTCACTTTTGTGAGATACTGTATATATATTATGATGCTGACATAACCCAGCCTGCCGTAATTCTACACTAGCAGGCGGCTAGGCCTTGATAACTAAATTCCCCAAGGGACCCCGTCCCTGCACAACATAATCAAATATTATACTCATGGCATAACGCTGCCTCTCATCCATCCATCGATGACCTGTCCACCAAATTATCTTATGAACAAAGGCCCAACCACCACAGCCCGGACACGTAGACACCTTCACATGCTCCGGCTTCTCCGCAACTCCACTGCCTTTTTTAATCCCAATCCTTATGTCTAACAACCAAATATCTGTGTCAATATCATTTAAATCATCTGTCAGGACCATGCAACATGTCGGGTAAGAGCCCAGTTGCAGGGGATACCAGGGGCTCTGTCTGTACCCCTTGATGCATCATGACTGGTAGGTAGGTACAGACAGGCACATAACAGACAAAAAAGCACACACGGCTTGGAAGCCCACTGGCAACGCACACAGCTTGGAAGCCCTCTTTTTCTGGGGACACGGCTTGGAAGCCCTAAGGCAGGGCACATTGCTTGGACAAATGGGCGAGTCTGGAACACAAGCAGGATTATGAATGTAGCCAAGGTCATACACAGGAGATCAGAACGAAGTACACAGAACTTTAGCTGCAAATGTTATTAATTATATGCTACAGTACAATAAATAAATATCCAATAAAGGATATAATGGAACATTTAAAATAACGCCCATTTTGTTCCTCAAAACACATATCGATTAATTCTCTTTCATTTTAAAAACCATAGTAAATATATTGCTCTTCTATTAGCACTTGAAGGCATAAAGTACAGAAGAATATAGATAAATGTGTAAGGTGTGTACAAGGTGACATGATCTTGTGTCTGCCAAAACCCAAATGCTAACAGATATATAATATATAATGCATCATTTAAGAAAGCCAAAATAAGTCAAGGTATACAATGAGTTGCATAAAGGTTCCTGTATATTTTGAACAATTTAGGACTTCTGTGAACAAACTGAGAACAAGGAATACAAAAAAGTGACTGAATTTCAAAGTTATTAAATTGTCTATACAAATTACTACAATCATTTACTGCCATCTAGTGGATATTTAACTGAACTTTAATCATTGTGCTGCATACAGCAACTTCAACAGCAACATCAACTCAGTAAGGGATTCCACTTCCTGACTACACCTCAAATAGCAAAAATGGGCGCTGGGGCAACACTGTTACAAGGGGCCCCTTCCAGAATGATTCACTTATATAATTCAGAACCTCATGCATTTTGAGATAATCTCACCTAAATACACACGCACCTGCATCATAGCAATCACGGATTCTTGACTGATCTCTAAAAGGAAAAGCTCCATTCAAATCAATAGAAACTAATTATAGACACCTTGTCCACAACTTAAGGTTTACAATCTTGTGCAGTTATGCAGTTGACATGCCTGGCAGGTCATGACTTTAAAAAGGTGTAGAAAGTGACCTACTATCACTTTCTTTACCCAAACTTTGTTGCTGTAATGCCTCGACATTGAGGCATTACAGCAACAGAGATATCAGCAGCAGGGGCCCTGTGTCCCCTCCCCAGATGCCAATGTCCACCATATATACCATATATAATATGGTGATGGATGCCTAATTTAAAAGAGCTTAAACGGTGTTGCTGAAATGCCTCAGTATTGAGGCATTCAGCGACACCAAAAACCCACTCCAGGATTCACTATGACCACTGTGACCGCTTTCCACTATGAGAGACTTTGCCTCTTGCAAGATGGCTGCAAATAAACAAGTTTCCAAGAGGGACTTCCCCTTACAGGTTCAATATAGGTACCACACAAGTCAATGAACTCAAGCTTACTAATTGCAATGTGATTACTAAAATACATTTTTAAAAAAAGGTTAAAAAAGCGTGTTAGATGATACGATAAAAGTACGATCAAATTCAGTAAGTGAGAGAGAAGAAAACTACAGATAAACACGAGCACTGCAGAAATGTTATAACAGCCACTATCACACGAAGGATACAAAAAATAAACTCAACCATTGCCACAAAAGAGTTAATTATTTTGGTTATGTTTATATCTCATGTAATCAAGTTTATTTCTGTAACACTTATAGATGTACTTTTATTCCCCCAAATACAGCACATACATTACCCCCTAGCAATAGTGTATCTTGGCTGGGCACTGCCCTTGGCCTGACCCAAGGCAGCAACTGAGCCACCCCCCATGGCTGTCACCCTCTATGTTAAGTTACCAGGATACAGAGCTGTAGCTAGTTCCTTTTGCACCCGGGGCAAGAATGGAATATTGTGCCCCCAGCTATTTTTTTTCAGAGGCTATTTTATTTACACTGCCTTTACACACACCTGTCCATTAACACACATATACATATGCACTGCCTTTACACACACACATGCCAATACACAGCTGCCCATAAACACACATACACGGCCCTTACACATGACAGCCCATACAGGCTGCCTTTACACACACACCTACAAATTAACACGCATATACATGTACACTGCCCTTACACACACACCTGCCCATTAACACACATATACACATACATTGCCCTTACACACAAATGCCAATACACACTGCCTTTAGACACACCTGCCCATTAACACGCATATACACATACACTGTCCTTACATACACATGTCAATATTCACTGCCTTTAGACACACCTTTTTTAGACATTTTTATTTAACAGTAACCACAAACCACACTGTGTTTGCCTAAACACCATATACCAATAATCATAACTTTACAATATACAATCAACAAATAAATATAAATACAAATATACACATCAACATAATTAACATATCTTCATACATCACCAACACAGGAAACAAATAAACCCCGTCCTTGCTGGCCGCTCACCACTGTACACTCCAACACAGATGCTCACCTCCTCCCTCGTCCAAATAAAACTGACAGCTACCTTCCGCTGTCTCAAAACCAGTGCTAACCACCCGCTGTCCATAAGCTCGGTGGGCACGTCCAATAAACACCAGAGGTCAGGGGGGGATTGAGCCTTCCTTCACTCCATCATCCAGCTCCACAACTTAACAAACCAGACCGTTAGCAAAAACAAAAAGACAGTACACATAAAATTAGGGAGGGAGGGTGGGAAGCAGATAAACTGTTAGCCGTCTCAAATAAAAGTGACAGTGACCGGGGTCACCCAGAGGGCACCTTTTATCCCCTAGGGACTCCCACCCCTACATTTACATACCCCAATCAAAAACACACATGCCCCAAGCATGCACTCACCCACACACATACATGCTCCCTGTCCATTTAGCTACGCTGATTCCCAGGGTCCTTGCATGTAAAAATTCCCTCACTGTATTATAGCCTCTACCATTTTATCTGAGAAGTTATTCCATGTATCCACCACCTTTTCAGTAAAGTAAACTACATAGAAAAAAAATAAAAATTTCAGCACCAAAGACACTGGATTACAGATGACATAGGATTTCTATCATAATATCTGAAATATATATTTTTATATTTAGAAAAGGGAAAATTGTGGATATGTGTGTGTCCGTTTCAAAAGTGGCAGTTAAATTTCAGGCATTTAAATGCCAATGTGGCTGTTGGAAAGCATAGTGGAGGGCAGCGTGTATGTGTTTGTATGTCATTGATTCAACTTTATACTTACTTTTGGGTCCCTACAGGAAAGTCTAGGAATATTATCTACAAACAAGCCTTGGTATAGGGATAATAGTATACCAATGATGACAGTAGGCAAATGAGGTTTTCTGGGACAAATAAAACTAACCAGAACTCCCTATACATTACAATTCTCAAACATGGCAATAGTCAAGAGTGTCTGCCAGGACAAATCAAACTGCCCATAATAATCAATTCATGGTCGCCTCAACACATTGTTTTTCAAGTAATGCAAAGACATCTATATGCAACATCATCTATATTCGTTCATTGAATAAACTTAAAACTATGAATTTCCATGTGAAGAACAGGTAGAACTGCTAGTATGACATAGAACATTTCCTTTCTATTAATTTAGTCTATATGTATATAAAAGTAAAATGTGTGGATGCATGTTTTCGAAATGTTTAGCATACTTCCCACCATGCTACAAACTTGAAATTTGGCATGTGAGGAGGTTCCATAGTGTAGACAATGAGGGCGGGGGAGACCATGAAGTGTGAGTTAAGCAGTCTGCAATGTTTACCTCAGCCATATGGCTCTTCGCACCGTAGTTCTACTACCTGTTAACAGCGTGGTGCTTCACTCCTGGCCAATGAAGCTTGTAGGAGTGCCACTCATCAGGGGGTTGCCCGGTGGGCTGGCTAAGCACTACATTTATGCTGCCCGACTGCTGTCTTATACGCGTGCCTGCTGTCTTTCTCTGCCCAGGTTCCTGCTTCCTCTGGTTGGAAAGAGTTTTTCACACCACGTGCGGGTTTTACTGCAGTAAGCTGCGGGCACACATATGGTGGCAGTCGGGCAGTCTGCGCAGCCCCAGTAATGCTTTGCCAGCCCTCGGACTAGAGTTAAGGGGTGCGAGAGAATGAATGGGTGAATCAATTAATCAATGAGTGTGTGAGTGAGTGTTTAGGGCAGAGGTTGCACAGGGGAAGAGGCCTACTTAGGGGCAGAGGCCTACTACCTCAATGTCTGGCTTAGTGTATAGTGATAGGGGTTATGCAGCACTACCCTCAATGTCTGCACAGTATATAGTGATAGGAGTTATGCTGCACCATATCTGTTTAGTAAATGTTAATTATTTAAGCTTATTTAATTTATTTATAAGTATTTTTTTCAGATTTCTAGTTTTTTCCCGTTAACATAGTTTACAAATTTGTGAAATAAAATTCATGCAAACATATTTTTTTGTGGGAGGATGCAACATACAGGATTCACCCGGAGTGCCAAATACTCTAGGTACACCCCTTCCATAGGTGTGTCGGGTTGTTAGGGTCCTAAGAGGCCACATTTAAGACACGCACATTGGCACACACATTTGGCAACTTGAAATTTTGGCAGCGCTAAATTTGTTATATCACTAAATAGGACATAAAAAATAGAAAAAGGCTCCAGGCACGCAGGGGTTCCATCAGACAGATTTAATGTAGGAAACAGATGACAACGTTTCGACCTCACAATGAGGTCTTTATCAGATAAATAGACATAGGCACATGATGACAGATGTCAAAAAACGAAATGTGCACCTGAATTAATTATTAATTTATTTAATTAAAGATGTAATCATTTTATTAAATGTAATAATTTTTAATATTTATTTAATTATTCAATTAGTTAAAAATAAATATATAAATAATTTCAGTTATCTAATAATTTATGTAATAATTTAAAATAATTGATTAATAAAATAAACTACAAAAAATAAACAACTAAAAAAATGCACAGACAGCTAAAGAAGTGCTGCTGTGCAAGATCACTGCGTATGCAAGGAAGGGTTAAAACCAGAGCCTGCCTTAAGTGTTTTGGCGCCCTGTGCGGACTGCTCCTCTGGCGCTCCCCATCCCAAAAAAAAGAAAGGAAAAAATCTCCCCCCTGCCCCTTCTCACTGCCTTTCCCCCTGCCCCTTATCACTATCTACAGGTCGCACACCCCCTAAGGCCGGCTCTGGTTAAAACTATTGAAAATCATTGGATGTAACCAATGCACCACCCCCTGAGCGATTGATCCCTACTAAAGGTCTTGCTAGGAAAACGGCAGTGCCTTCCCGCTGGAAAGAATATTTAGGAAGTGATCAAAAATCCCTATTTGTTCTGAAAAAAGGATGTGTAATTTGTGTGGGTACGTCAAACACAGAAAAGGGCAATCTTAATTAAACCCACATAATAAAAATGGCAAAAAAAACCTCTGTGACGTAGCGTACCAAAATCCCCTGAAACTGAATGGGTTAAAATGCATTACACTTGAGTCTGAAGTTGCTGTTCTTGGAATGGAAAGTAACAAGCAAAAATAATAATGTGCTAGTATGTAAAAAGAAAACCCTTCGCAAGTTTTTTTTTTTAATTTCCTTAGAATTTCTTCTACACTTTAGGTGCCACTGTTGAACAATGACCAAATTCATGTTCGGCAACATCCCTTCATTACAGACATATCCCACATACAAATTTTTTTATGTTCCAGAGGGCCACATGTATCCCTTACATAGTTTCCTAGGGTAGTGAATAGGGGGAGGGGTTATACTTTCTACATTTTTTTTTACTATGTTTTATTTTTTAATTGTTTTATTTTTGCTCTGTTATCAGTGCAGTATGGATAGAGATCCCTCTAGTGACCCCTGAAATATGTTTTATACCACTGGCATCACTTATCTTACTTTATAATTTATTTTTTTATATATTTAGTTTATTATTTTAGTGTTTTTTTAAATAAATTAAAAGAAACCTTTTTTGACACTTGTAGTATACAAGTAAATAATAATAATAATAATAATAATAAGCATTATTTCTGAGTCTCTGTTCCCCCTGCAGGGCATATTCTGTCCTTTGCTGACCCTTTTGGTTGACGTCAGCAGTGACGTCTCCCAGGAGGGAATATTCAATTGCACACTCGAGTATTCCTTATGTAACGGATTACCGCCACTCATGACTGCCGCTGCTACAAATGATCGGACAGCAGGAAACCAGCCATCCTGGTTTCTGCTGAGAGAGGGCAGTCCAGGCTCTCAAATGACATCTCCTTGTAGGTGCAAGAAAGTTCTTACGTGGGCTCCGGATGCTACGAGGCGTGAATTGTTGGGGGTTGTCCGGTGGCGTCCTGTTTACGGCCGGAGAGACGGCGCGGTGTGGCGGCGGGGACTGCTGGAGGCGGAGGACGAGGGGGAAGCGGGAGGCAATACAGCTTGAGACTGCCTTTGAGGCAGCTTTGTACCCTCCCTCACCAGCTTTGATATATATATAGTGTCTGAGCTCTGAAAGTCCGCTGCCAAACGTCTAGGACTGACAGTGTTTGGATGCTTTGCTCTGGGGTGAAACAGGTGAGTGGGTCGCCAATTGCCCACTTATTCACCTTTTCCATTTCCAATGCTGCTGGGGGGTAGTGCCAGCGTCTCTTCTCTGCCAGTTTGCTTCCTGGCTAGAGTCATGCCCAAAATATCCCTAATGGTAAGGGTAGTTTCTCCCCCCTGGCTGCGTCTGTTTGCGGTGTGGCAACGCCTGCTACCTCTGCCGGGGTAGCCAAGTTACGCTAGGGCCTAGTGTCTGAGCTCCTGAAGTTCCCTGCCAAACGTCATGAACTGACGGTGTTTGGATGCTTTGCTCTGGGGTGAAGCAGATGAGTGGGTCGCCAATTGCCCACTCATTCACCTTTTCCATTTTTCAATCATCTACTTTTTCCTCAGCAAATCATGCTTTGTCATTCCTTTCATTTTTTCTGTCTGATTCACAACCAACCAAACATAACACACACATATACACAGTAGCCTACTGTCACGGAAGTCTCCATGCCAATAGGCTCCTGGACTGGACTGAGTGCCAGCCTCCTTACTACAGACTATGGGCCCTGGTAAGGAGTGCCACGTTATCCAAATCATAAGAGGCTCTAAAGACTGTGAAGCTTGGAAACAGATTTGCGGTTCCTGCATTTTGGGACTATGATGGTTCCTAGAGTCACCCTACCCCTCAGTTAATGTTATCCAGTGACATGAAGCCCTTTTGTGTGTTATTAATAAAACTATTTTATTTAAGGATATCATAGCACTAGAAAGGATGCAGAGGCGGGCTACAAAATTAATAAAAGGAATGGAGCGCTATAGTTATGAAGAAAGGTTAACTAATTTAAATCTGTTTAGTTTAGAAAAACGTCGCCTCAGAGGGGATATGATAACGTTATATAAATATATTTGGGGCCAATACAAACCATTGTGTGGAAATATGTTCATAAACAGGACTATGCATAGGACACGTGGTCATGCGTTTAGACTGGAAGAAAGGAGATTTAGACTAAAGCAGAGGAAAGGGTTTTTTACAGTAAGGACAATAAGGATGTGGAATTCTCTGCCTGCAGAGGTAGTTTTATCAGAGTCTGTACAGACGTTTAAATTGCAACTGGATGGATACCTGGAAAAACATCACATTCGGGGATATAATCTTTAATTATGGGGAAACAGCTTATTGATCCAAGGAGAAATCTGACTGCCATTTTGGGGTCAAGAAGGAATTTTTTTCCCTGGTTAGTGCAAAATTGGAAAGAGCGAAATGCGGGGTTTTTTGCCTTCTTTTGGATCAACAGCAACAAATGAACAGATATAGGAAAGGCTGAACTTGATGGACGCATGTCTTTTTTCAGCCTATGTAACTATGTAATATTGCCTTATTTCCTAACCGTTTACACACAGCACACTAAGGTCTGGGAGATAATCTAATCAAGACAAAGTGTATTCCTTATTTTAGTGGTGTCTGTGTCCCTTTGTATTGTTAATCCCTTTACTGCCTCTGTTGTCTCTGGGAGGCAGATTAAGGGGGCGGTTTGTATCCCAATATCTTCTTTTATGTTGATGTGTGTTTTGCTGGATATATCCAGTTGTCTGTGTCTAAAATAAATCAGTTCTCCTCTTGTTGTACCTAAAGACTAGTCTTGCCTGGTTATTTGGATAGTGGATAGCAATATATTACTTTGCTTGGGGATATCGCTTACGGATTGCGGGTAATTATTGTCCTGAAGGGAGAAGACGCTCTTGGCAGAGAAGGGCAACCTGAGGTCCCTGGTCAGTCCGTCACACCTACGATTAACACTATAACTCATACTTCACCCTATAACCCTAACATGATATTTGGAGTTTTTTGACCCTCTTTTTCTAACAAATACCTTCCAACAGTTTCCCATTTCCCTACAGTCCCGTTGTTTGCATCCCGTCAACTTTGGAAAGTAAGTATGCCCTTGTGGGTAAGTATGCAAATGTAGGTAAAAAATTAAAATAAAACTTATATATAATCAAAAATAATATAAAGGAAATGTAATAAAAATAAATATAAGAAATGTACCAGGCTGCTACAGGGTCAGTTGATATACAGTTTACCAATTTGTGAAATAAATTTTCTTGCCAACATTAATGGCAATGGCATAAGAAGATCGTGTGGGGGTGTCATTTCTATAAATAATTTAAATTATATTCTGAATCTGTGTGCTGTTTTTCTTTTCCAAAAAGGGTAAGGTCAAATTAATATTATCTGTCACTACTTGAGATTATAAACAATTGCATATTTGGTCCACAATCCCACTTGAATTAAATAATAGGTCAGAATGGGCTAAATATTCCGTGTCAGATAACTTTATCTTGGTAACTAACCTAAATCAAAGTTTCAATTTTGTTGCATTCCTTTTGCATCATATTAAATTGTTCTTTATTATCAGAAAAAAGACAAAATTATAAACCCAGTGGCATGAACTATGTATTATCTAAAAATAAAAAAAACAAAAAGCACAAATTTAGCAGGTTGCCTAACATTTTTTATTCTGTAATATACGGTAGTCTGAAAGCGTACCATGTGTAGATGGTTATGTCAGTCATTTTACAGTGAAAAATTAGAGAAAAAAACACTTTAAAATGATTTATAACCAGAGCAACATTTTAATGCTTTCTGCAGATTGGAATTGTTGAATATATACATCCACTGGAAATAATGTGTGAATATTGTTGAGATGTCTGGTTTATCTTGCTGACTTTTTTTGCCTTTGGTTTATACAGGAGACCCTCCTAGAAAAGAAAAATATTAATCTAAATGATCTGCATTCAGTACAGAACAATTAAAGTTGTGACAAGTACAGTTCTTTAGTTTCCATTAACACAATAGAGAAACCACCTCAAGAACCACTTCCTGCTTGCACTTGTTTACTAACAGAAACAATACCAGGAGGCAGCTCCTTCAACTGGCCCCTGTGCAGAAGGTTTCCCTAGTGGGATGCACATTTGAACATGTGTTATATACATTCTATTTTATGGAAATTATCAGTATATTGACATGTGAAAAATGGTAAAATAATACCATATTTGCTCGAGCTAATGCCCCATCTTCAAGGTCAAATAGAGGTCTGACTATAAGACTAAAATCCAGATCCCCCAAAGCGCCGCAGGGGACCCAGATCCTCCTCTCTGGCAGTCGGTGGACTCCAGACTCCGCTGCTACCTGACAATTCCGGGGCTTCTATGACAGTGGACTGGCGTGACATGCCCTCCCGACGGCTGGGTAGCAGCAGAGGTTGTCTATGTGCCTCCCACAGACGTCCACTGGCTGCCCCCACTAGATACCAGGGAGTCTGGAGCACGAGGGACTAGTCTAGGGATGTATTGGTAATTTGGGGGGGGTACATGGGGTATAGGCATATCAAGAGGCCAGAGTGGCATATAGGGAGTATAAGGCATATCAGGGAGGCAGAGTGGCAAACGGGTTATAAGGCATATCTGGGGTGGCAGAGTAGCAGGCTGTAGGGCAGATGTGCATAACTGGGGGACAGGTTGGCAAATAAAAGAAAATAAAAACAAGAAATGCATTTTTCTCAATCATATTCACTATTAAAAATAGTTGACATGTGAATTAATATTTACTAGTAAAAGCTGGTCTTATAGTCAGCCTTTTTGTTTTTTTCTAAATTAATATCCAAATTTTGGGTGGTCATCTTATAATCGAGCAAATATGGTAACAATAACAAAAACAGAGATATACAGATTCTACTTACTATTCGTAAGTCTACTGACATCGTGGATAAGTCAGTTGTGTGTTGGTACATTTTCGGGTCAGTTCTGATGTACTAAAATATCCCACCTTACATTTGAATATAACATCTTCACCTTCTCCATAATAAATGTCATTATTGTGCACAGGATCCAGCTCCAAATTAAACTGATCAAGTTGATCTTGATTTAACCGGCATGTTGCTATAACATAAATATTAACTATTTATAAACATTAAAATTCAAAACATTTTTCCAATAAGTGATATAATAGTACCATACGTGGTACGTTCTTGGGATTGGCTTCCTGGAGCTCTGCCATTTCTGGGGTAGTAGTTTCATCTGGGGGTAGGGTTGGCAACGTTTGGGTAGGGCTAGCCAAATGAAGGGATATCGAATAGCAGGAGGCAGAATTGTTTGACTTTAATAGCATTGTGCTGAAATGTTCCTTTAATGTTGAACCATTTAAACAAATGTATAATAAGGAATAGTAACACATTGTGCAGAAGAAAATAAATAAAATGAAATTATAAAACTAATTTATACTTACACCCTGAGAAACACCTTTGGTATTTCATTTTACCATCACTGCATTCCCCTTTTACAAAAAATGATGGAGATGTATTCCGGAATCCTGGACTACATTTAAGATTAACCTCCTCACCATCTTTATAAATCTTATCCAGATCATCTGATGACTGCAGTGCAATATTTTTTTCATTAAGGTCTTTTTCCAAAATTTTGCATGGTCCTGAAAAAATGGATTTTCATTTTACTGTCCATAAAGAAGATGTCATTTTCAATAAACAAGCAGTTTACACAGTACTTACTAAGACATTGCGGAAGGTCAACCCAGATACCATCTTTACATTTAACATTTATAGACCCTGAGAGCACATAATTCTCATTACATTCAAGTTCAACAGATGAGCCTGACTCATAGCTGTCTTGTACTCCACTCCTAATCTTCCCATTTAGAATTTCAGGAACAGATGTACATTTTTCTGGAACACAGGAAAAACAAATGCAAAACAAATAGGTGTTATTTCTAATGGGACAGCGTTGAGACTGCAGAGAGACCTAAATTTACATACCCAACCCTAGACAAAAAGACTGCTGCTGCCATAGTCAACAAAACACATAACTGAATAAGTAAAAAGTTATTATTTCCTCTGAAGTTTTACACACAAAAAGACACAAGAACTCCAATGTCAATGGCACCAACCTATCAGATGCTACTGAATTACATGACAAATAATTATTCTATGAACAATTACAAATGAGACAATATATAAATTGTAGGGGACAGCTCACGCATGGGGCGGCAATGACAGTTTCACACAGGTTTCAAACGTAAAAGCGTGTTTATTTAGATGTTGTAGTCACAGAGCACCTTGTTAACAAAACAAACTCTAAGCCTGTCCGGCTCTAACTATACATCAGGATACCTCTCTAGCAGCCTAAGGTCTGGCACAAAGCAAAGTAACAAGTTTTGCATGGGGTAAATCTTCATACCTGGTGGGCTGCAGCGCTGGCTGTAGCTGCTCCTTCATTCAGTTTCTCCTCCCCCCTTCAAACCTAACAGCCCTCTCTTTTAAGGCTTCCTCCCCAGTAATGAGCTTAGGAAGCCGTACCTGAGGGCTCCTGGGTTTGCTACCATGCCCGGCTGAGGAAACCAGGTGAGATATATATCCCATCCACCACTCTCCCATACACTTTACCACAAAAGTTATTGAAGAATTATTTTTGGGAAAGGTTTGTATGTTTCAACATTAATAGGCATTGTGTTTGTAATGTAGCAAAAGTGTTACATTCAGTCATAGAGGCACCTTTAGCCATATAGAAGAAATAGTATTATTCTCATACCTGGGAACTTTCCAGGGTAGGCTACTTGGAGCTATCTATTTTGGGGTAGTCTTGGCATGAAGAAGTGGGACTAGTCTTTAATGTATGGTGAGTAGTTATAAAGTTGGCTCCTCTGACTGGAACAAACCAACCTAATGACTGGGAAAGTCAGGGCTTTGAAGACTCTAGGCCAAACCGCAGACCCGGCCAGGTATAAATATTTTATTACAACTAACCATCACATATCTCTAACACATTTATATCCAGTCACATATATATTTTCACATACTATACTTACTTGAAATCACACATTTCGGGTAGTTAAGTTCTCTGTTAACACATGTTGCTAACAGGCTGGTTTCTGGGACCATTCCTTCATAACACTCAAATGTAACGGTTTCTCCAGGTAGGATTTCACTAGTTCTGTTCAGATATAAATTTCTGTTCTTCATTTCTGATTGTGATAGGTAACAAGAGCCTACAAAACATAAATTTGCTTAAGGAAGGTGTACAATTAATAATATATGCAGATTCAAAATAAATATAAAAACTCATCCATATATTTAAAAAAAATGACCACATTAGTCAATACCATGCTACCATACTCCTGCTGTTTGGAGTCTCTGATCCATATTTATAAAGAGCAAATGCAGAGAATAGTACTAAATGGTTATCTTTCTCTAGGTGACTATTTCACATAAAGGTTTTGGCTTAAAAGTGACAAGACTGATTTCCATCACCAGTCCATACACTGCATAAGTGAGGAACTGACCATGCTTTTTGGACAAAGCAGAGTCTTGTACTGTAAGAACCAGGTTTGTTCAATAAACACAGAGACCAGATGGGGATTTTTACGCAAAAAAAAAGATTCTGCAAACTTTTAATATTGTTGTTTGGGGACTAAAAGGCTCTTTTTGAGATGTGTCCATTTTTCAAATTGGAATTTTGACATGTCAAAAAGTCTGCCCACATATCCTATTTCGGGTAACTTTGAAGCCGGCCAATACAGTTTACCCCATCAAACCAAATATTTTTTAAAACTAGCCACCCCAAGGTATTTGAAATGCTGGTATTTTAAACCTTTTGCATGCACTAATTTTCCGCTCCTGGTATATGTCGGTGTCAAACAACCCCAATATGTATTCAGTAACATCTCCTGAGCACAGTGATAGCCCACATGCATGGGTTTGTTGGGTTACTTGGGAGGTAAAAGGCCAACTTTGTGAGGTGTGTATTTTTTTGCCATTTAGACATCTGATCCTACAGCCCCCGTGTCCCATATTTGGGACATATTTAAAGCTGGCCAATTCAATTTACCCCATCAACTCATACATTTTTTTTCAATGCGGGCAGTTTTGTGAAGATAAAGAATTGTAGGACTTGCTCATTAAAAACATATTTTTTGGAGGCAGTGGGGATTTTTACATGTAACCATATTTTTTTATTTTTTTTTACTAATCACTCTGATTAGTGAACTGGACTCCATTGACCTTCTGTGTGACCTTTTCTATTGTTCATGCCATCTTGTGAATGACGGCAACGTGAGAAGATCCCGTAGAGTGGTGGACGAGAGGAAGGAAAGCCAACATGCCCAGGTGACTGTGTATTTCTCCATCCTGTCAGAGGAGACATGCAAGAGCTCCTCCATCACGGGTATCTCCTCCACCCTAGCTACCCATAAGCGCAACGTGGGGACTTCTGTATGCTTCCAAAACAATGTAATCAGGCATCGTGCTGCATTGAGAGGATGTCGCAAAACCGTACGCTTCACCAAGACCCGGGAGGACCCACTATGAAGGAGAAGGCCAAGACCAGGGGTTGGAGATATCGTTTGACCCACCACCTCACCCATGCAGCGGAACACCCCAAGCCAGAATGGTTGAAGTTGAGCACAACCCCACCATATGTACAAGTATGTACCGGGTTCTATACCGCATCTCCAACAGGTGGTATCAACGCCTGGAAAAAGCCGTCCGAGTGACACCGGTGTCCTGTACCATAATGTCAAAGGCTTACATGCTGTTTCTTGTACCTTGGAGGCCACCGGACATTTATGCGCCAACTCACACACCTTGTCCCATTGTTGGTCAGTCAGAGGCTCGCCTAGGACCCTCTCCTAGTAACCCTGAAACTTTGGCGACGTGAGATCGGCAGCGAGCAACAGGCGGTAGAGGATAGATATTCCCCCCCTGGGTCGCACGACTGTAATGCTCTAATCGTGCATTTGTTAGCCTCCCAAACTGAAGAAGGTCCCACCTAAGCAGTCGTGTTTTCCAACAAATAGCGCTTTAATTGCTCTGAAATGTCACTCACTACCTCCGCATCCGAGAGCAAAGACTCATTTAAGCGCCAGGATGTGGTGGTGGGCCGGTGAAGTGGAGCCTGGAGGCTCAACGTAACAGGCGAGAGATCCGAAAGCACAGCAGCGTTAATGATGCAACCAGTCAGCGCACCCACCTGACAATACTCCATCAAGAGAACCATCGATGGGGAGCAGAATAGCATATATAGTCCCTCCCTTCTGGATGAAAAGCCCTCCAACAATCCACCAATCGATATTTGCGAAGAATGCGAAGTTGAGATGGCGGTAGACAAAACCCCCCGAGGATGTAGCCATCCGGGGATCAGGGGGCATATTAAAGTCACCGCCTAGTATTAGCAGACCTTGTTTGGACTCCATCAGAAGTACATGACCCATGGCGAAATCTAATGTCGGATGGTTGCGGATTTTCTGGGGTTCGCTGTGGAGCTAAGGTCCTAAGCAGCCATCACCAACCAAGGCAAGCCACGCCCCCCTTTAGTAGATATTTTAATAAAAACTTACTCATATAACTGGATGGGCTCACCCCTGTCTTGCCACCTATGGCCTATATTTAAGACCTTTGAATAGCTTGAGATGGGTAAGGCATTTGTATTATTAGTTCCCTGCCTCTGCTTTCACCCCTCACATGTATTTCGCTTAATAAACAGGTTGTGTAGTAGTTACGATACATGGACTTACACACACCTTACACGCTGAGTTTTTGTTCCAGTTAGGCCTAGGACAGTAGGTCCAGGGGAACTACAGGTCAAGGGAAGTAATAGGTCAAAGGGAGCGACAGATCAAGGGGCAGCAGCCCCTCTGCCACATAACATGGAGCCATTTGCTCTGTTAGGTGAATGAGGTGCATGAAGCTCTACTTATTAATTATCTCTCAAAATGGCCCATTATTACTATGGAGGATTGTACTGAGCCAGTTTAATTCAGCAATGTCCTGCTCTTTCATCAAAAGCAAAGGTAAAAAGGTACAGAGGGGGCACTGGCGCCACTGCCCTGGGTCAGCACCAAAGATAAATACTAAATTGAGGATGAATGAAATCCTGAGAACACCTAGATAGCTACCCATATGGCACACATATAAAATGGGTTTGTAATACTTGTATTTGTTGTGGCAGTATGTACTGAATGCAATTAACCATAAAATTACAGATAATGTAAACGCACACACACACATATACATATATACAATATAACATATATATATATATATATATATATATATGGACTTACCAATTTTAACACACTTAGGATATGGGATTATCCCTTGATTACACTTTGTTCTCAGCTTTGTTTGATCAGCTATCTCATGTCCACGAATACAGGTGAAGTCAATATAGTGACCATGTTCACTATAGAGTTTAGAAGCAACTTTCCATCTAAGTACAATGTTGTTTTGCTTCATTTCTGTCTCTTGTGTTGTACAAGGCTCTGAAAGACAATTGTAACATTTAATTTAATTTAAACTAGTGAATGAACTGTTTAAATAAGATGTCCAGAGTACCAGTCCTAAAGATTTTGGTGGTTTAGAATATACAATAATATGTTACCAAAGCAATTCCAGACATCCTGAAGTTTAAAATTGGATTAAAATGTGCTGTTTATTGTATAACAGTTCTCATTTTTCAGAATAGCAAAATCCGATAATCATCCAATCACTCTTTTCCTGAAGCTAAATGATTCATTTCAGTTTCTTATATATAATGTCTATTTTGCTCACCAACTGCCTGGATACATTTTTACTTAAGTTGCATTACTACATAAGTACTAAATAAGTAATTAATTTGACACCGGATAAAGCACTATTGCATTTAGGTATGACTAATTTAACATTTAATCAAAGAGCTTTAGTAACACAGTGTCTTATGGCAATGAAGATATGTATCGCGAGGCAGTGGCAACAAACAACTATAATATCTATTGAATCTGTTATTACCCAAATAAAATATCAGTATTTAATGGAAAAAGGCTTCTTTCAAGTACAACAGAGAATGCATAAGTTTAAGAAGATTTGGAAACCCTGGTTAAATAAATACCCTACTACATAAACTTATAAAAACAGAAATGTAAAAAATATTAGTAACAGAAGTGTAATAGATTGGTATATTATGAATTTAGAGCTCTTCTCGAGTATGATTGGTGTGTATGATGGTGTGACTGGGAGGCCTAAAGACCACTTGATTACTTAGGCCTTTTTTTAGTTATCCAGTGATGCCGTGACTTCAATAGGTTAATACTTCAATAGGTTAATACGAGTCAATTTGTTTTAATACACATAAATATAGATGCTCAATAGCGTACATGTATGTACAGTGTGTTACTAATGAACTGAATCTCGGCGTCACATTTCTGTATATTACTTATGTTTGTTTGTTTACATTTGTGATATAATAAATTTATTTAAAAAAAAAAGTACTAAATAAGTAGTCAGACAAGTTCTGTTTTCATTGCCCCTCTTCCCTACTTGACATTTCGTATTAATAATTTTTTTTCAGTTTTGAGATTTTAAATTAGTATATTTGGCTGAACAACTACTTAATATTACACAACATAGCTAATATTTTCACAGATTGAGATATTACATAAATAATAAAATTAACTAATAATTTGCAAAAGTTATTAAGCTAGCTTTCAAAGCAGAGCTTTGCACAAACCTAGACAAGTAGGTGGCTCTCCCCATACTCCATCCTGGCATTTCACAAATTTATTTCCTTGCATCTTATAAAAGTCTGGACACTTATACTCCATGGAAGAGCCTGATTCATAATAATTCCTTCTTTCTCCAAGGTAATCACCAAACTTAATAGTAGGTGGTTTCACACAGCGTTCTCCTTTTCCTAAAAATAAAAAAAATTAATGAAATTGTTAAAGAGATTAGGTAAATGCTACAGTGCACATAGAAGTGAACTATAGTATCATGAACAAAAACAAGATAAAACATCTAGTAGTGAAAGTTTTACTGTTGGGTTTAATAGATGGAGCCCAGTATGCAAGGCTGGAGACGTGGCAGAGTCAGAAGCAAGGTACCGATAGGGATGAGGCGTAGGCAAAGTCAAGACTAGCAGAAGTCGGTTAAGGCAGCGTAGGTTCATAAATGATGAGGCAAGCAAAGGGTCAAATTGCAAAAAGCGAAAAAAAAAAAGCAAAAGCAGGGGATCACTGAAGTGTATACACAGAAAGCACAGTACATCTAAGCACTGTGTATACAAAAGGACATAGATTTATAGGACGGAGGGAGGGATACACCCTCTGACGTCATGATGAGCCTAATTCCAATCATCTGGGATTGCCGCCTACTGTCCCTTTAAGACGACATCTGGTGCCCGCGTGTCCCAGTAGAGGGCGTACGAGAGACAGAACGAGTTCTCTGTCTCTGTTGGGATGCCCCTGCCCTTGTGATCCAGCCGTCCTGAGGAGGAGATTGCATCACTGCCATCACCTGGGAGCAAGCAGGTCCACTACGCCAGACCCATCTTCGTGCCTCGCTGCGTCTGCGGCGCGTGTTGAAAGGAGGATGTGGCGCGGGAAGGAGGTGAGTACCGTTGTGGGGACCTGACAGTTACTTATAATGGACACAGTCCTACAATGTATTTTTGGGTCAGTTATGATCAGAATAACTTAACTGGACTTAACTGCCCAAGAGAGTGATCTGCCCCTAGTTTTACAGCAGAGGGACATCCATATGCTTGGAACTGCCATCCTAGGCATAGTCAGCCTAGGTTAGAATATGCCACTGGTGATGAATTATCGGAGACAGAGAGTTTAAGAGCAAAAAAGGTTCATATTTCATTTCTTAAATTCAGGAACACATACCCCACGCCATTTAAGGTGTTCTAATCTGCACACTTCTTGTGGAGGCGTGGTTTTAGTCAGAGTACGGGTGAGGACACCAGTTTATATTTCTTGTTCAATGACCTCTTATGAGCTCTGATGAAATGTGCTATAAGGTGACTACAGGTGAGCTATGATTGGGAACTTTGCTGCGAAAGCATTGACAGTTTGCTGGGCTGGTCAGGGACATTCAGAGGACCTCCTCAACTGAGCCATGATCATCACTGCTTCATTAAATGTTTATTTTTTCTCTTGCAAAAGCATGGGCAGATTCTGATAAATTCATCACATGAATTTTCTTCTCTCTTTACTCCCAGCTCCTAGACTGGGATGAGTTTGGCTAATCTCTCTCCTGTTGCCTAGCACCATGTGGTCCAGCTGGCCTAGTCAGATTTCTGAAGGTCTAATGAGATCCCTTGTCAATGCTAAAAGCTCACCCATTAATTTCAGTGGTAGTGCTTCCCTGTCACTAGTTGGCTGCTTTATGCAAGGAAAGTAGTCAGGTGCAATCTACAGATGGCTCTTTATAGGAAACAATGACAGAATGTTTTAAGATGGTATGCAAAATTCTTAATACAATTTCTGGAGGTGGTAGGTATATTGTACAGGAGAGGCAGAAGTATGTTAGTTGTAAGGGTTATGGTCATGCTTTGGACACCTGAAATGTTGCAGTGGCAGTGTATGTTAGAGAATTGCCCAACTATGAGGTACGACATAGCTTACTCAATATTAATTTGCATGCATGTGCAAATATACCTTCTCATGACCACTGGCAAAAATGCAGCTCTGTGCTGGCACGCAATCTGTATTAAATAAAAATCATCAGATTCCATGACTGTCCACCACAGCACAATACAGTACACAAGGTCACCCTAATATCATTAACAGCATTTGGAATATAGTTATGCTCGTATTCTTATCATACAGCAGATAAACTCTTTCGTTATAAAAGCATATATTGAACAATGTTATACTTGTGTTTCTAGATTATTTTAAAGCGTTACCATTTAAAGTTTAATATTATCATTGTAAAACAATACCTAAAAAGAAGAATTTGTATCTTTATTTGCATATAAAATGTTTTTCCTGAAAGTATGCTTATCTGTTACATTTAAACATTGTTTTGATTGCATAAGGAACACCTACTCCTGCACACTGGTATAGACTTCCATTCTGTTTCCTCACAAATGGCTTCATCCTTGTTGTTCTGGAACGCATAACCACTTCTGCATTCATAGTGCACCTTTTCACCCGATTCATACTCATTCTTCACAGGATATTTCAGATGTCCATTGTCAATACTTGGCGGCAAATAGCACGAGGTTGCTGAAAAGTAAAGCAATAGCATTTGCATTGAAATTATTTTTCATTATAATTAATCCTATAGTAAGTGAGTTAATGGGCCGACTGCAGAGGGACATCCATATCAGCTTTAGATATGAGTCCAGTATTTAAATACAACCTTACTTTTTGCTAAACTCTTACTTAATAATCAGCTTTATCACTGACAGGAATACAGGAGTACACATCCCCTGCAGCATTACTGCTCCACACTGACTTAAGATGGCTGCTGTGCTCTCTGATCTGTGTGTAAAGCCACTATTTTATGTGAGAGGGACGAGAGAAGGAAGTGTACATTCCAAGTATAACATTCCCCTAGGCTGGTCTGAGTGTTTGACAGCTATTTTATATTTAGCCACCATGGTTTATTAAGTAAGATTATATATATATATATATATATATATACTATATATATACTATAATATATATATTGTTCAAAAGCGTGGGAAATGTCCTTGTTTTTTGAACAAAAGCACAATTCAATGACTATTGGAATCTCCTCTAGGCATACAGAGGTCATTTATCACTCTCATCACTCCTGTGTTCCAATAGCCCTTTATCACTCCCATTACTCCTGTGTTCCGATGGCCATTTATGGCCCATCATGATTTGTCTGCACCTCTTTTTATTTTTTATACATTACCTTTCTGTAAATGTCAGAAGTTTCCATCTTTATACAGAACCAAATTTACAGCTGCAGACTGGTGTGCAGTAACAGGCGGCTATGGCAGATGCCTGAAGCGCCTGACTCATAGGGGCTCGGCAGTGCCTAGGTGCATACTGAGGCAGATTCACCGGGTGGAATTGCAAATTTGATAAAGCAAAAAATATATAACAGTGTTTTGAGGTTGTTCAAGTACAATTAGATACAAGATTAAGATTACAATATGACTTTCATGCTACAATACTCATAGTTTTAAATGCAATAATTACTTACAGACACAAGTAGGGATGTTCCACCACTTCCCTTCTAAACACTTAGATGGTGTGTTATCTGTTTTCTTGAAGCCTTTGTGGCAGACATATTCTATGCTGTCACCATGTTCATATCTTACTTTTCTCAATAAAGCAGCCCCATTTGCAACCGCTGGAGGATTTTCACAAGAATCACCTTGACAAAGAAAAAACAAGCAAAAAGGATGATTGATTTTTTGCATTGAAGCCAATATGAAGGAGAAATCTTGTATAATAGGTAGATATGTACATGTTCAATGTTGTGTAAGATGAAACATAGAAACTTCAAACTTATCTCAGCTTTTTCAGCAGGATCAGTTCTCCTTCACAAAGGAACAGAACCTGGTCCCAAGTCCTTTAAGCTGTTTCTATATAGAGTGAACAGTAAGGATCTGGTTGATCCATTTGTTCACCTGTTCACCGAGGAATGTCACAGCTCATATTTGACACAGAAGCCTAAGATGTCCAATTGAAAGCGCTGAATATATTGAGCGGTATGAGAGTCAGTGCAATACATCTATCATCTATGCTTATTGCTGATACTGAAAGTACTGCACAATGCACTTTATTTCTTATTTTCTCCTTGTGAGGTTGTGATCCTTTGTGAAAGAGAAATGATCCATCTACACAAGCTGGGATAAGTTTGCAGTGTTTATGTTTTATCTTATAGTGCTTTTACTGTTAGACATTATTTGATTTTTTTAGCTCACATCTTCACTTTTCTATTTTGTATACTTTTCTTCTGTGCAGCTTATATACATGAGCGCAGTGTGTACACCTTTGTTTCACTACATGTATTTATCTGTTACAAGCTGATGATTCATTATTTTATGTATTTTATTAGGATCCTTTTAATTCATGCAGTGGTGTCTCCTTGCCTAGACCTAGTGCAGCAGGTCCAGGAGGGTGGCAGTCTCCCTACTGCAAAATTATGTGATCAACTCAGTGTTCTGCTGCACAATAGACTGGTTACAAGGGAGATCTTTGATCAGTCTACCTTGCCAATTTATGCATCAGAGGCTGCATTAAATTGCACTGTGACATTATATCCAGGCGTTCACCGCCTTTTAATGTGATAAAGATTAAGACTGTGGAGGGGGACAGCTGGAGGGGTCAGTCCTAGGCAGCCCCAAAGGTGAATATGTCATTGGATACATTTTCACTGGATGTATTTTCACTGTGTGGCATGTTACCAGTCTGGGCATGCCATCTAGTGTGTGTTATTAGAATGTTGTGATTAGTATTAGAATTTATCTTTAAACTTTAACTAAATGCAAATTATGCATTTACTAAAAAAACACAGAATCACAGAGGATAAATTAAAAGCTCTGGTCATTATTATGAAATCATTACCTTCAGGAGGTAGATTCTTTACCTGGGTTTCAATTGTATACTAAAGCTACACAATATACAGTTTGTTTTTTTAAAAGAGCAATGCAACATAACTAAACATATTGTTATATACAGGAAGGAAACAATTAATGGACAGGGGTACCTTTAACTATGCATTTACAAGCTTATTACATATTGAGCTGCTTTCTGGATCATTTGTGATCAGCTACACAAAGACAGTCAGACTATTCTGTAACACTGAGGGATCCCTCCTGCAAGTCAGCTCTGACACCACATGAAGGCAATGCTCAAATTTCTGTTCAGGCATTGAGACTGTGTTACCCTGTTTCTAGCTGCAAGCAGCCAGTATCTCACCAGACAGCCTGACCTCCCTTCCACTACCAGGGAGATTTTCCTGTTGATGCAAAATGGATTCCATCTGGGGGGCAAAAATGTTGGTTTTGCAGTGGGAATAATATTAAAGCTTCTGACATTAAAGGGTTAACATCCATAATTTCCTATCACACAATAGACAAAGGTAAACATTACTCACGAATGCACTGAACAAACGAATTCCATTTTCCATTTTCACAATGGATTACTGCAGATCCATAAAGTGTAAATCCATGCACACATCTTATCTCAATTGTATCACCATCATAATATTCATTCTTTACATCTACTATTTCAGCATTTGGTGGACTAGATGCAGGTGGACATTTCAGTCTTGCTTCTAAAAAAGACAGAAGAACTGAGCGATGTAGCTGGTTTCAAGAACTCTTATGTTTTTTCGATATTATTTTTTTAAATGTACAACACGTACTAAATTGCTCTAAACTTAAATTCCCCATAATAATGGATCATGACATAATCAGAACAGAATAATACAACAGAATAGGTTTGCTAAAACATTTTTTTTTAAATTTCTATTTAGATACAGTATGCTATTAACATATTTTGCTAATCATATTGGATAGGAAATAAACATACTTACAGAAGTAATGGGAGGGAAGTGCCCATTGCACAATAGCCAATAGTTTTATAGGGTAATCCACCCCATGTGTGTTATTTGTTATTGTACATCTAATGTCATGTTTTTAAATTTTGGTTGGGTTTTCTAATTTGAATGATTAGTTTAAGATATCAGTTTGAAATTCAGATAAATGAATGGCACCATCCTGTACACATGTTGTGTCATATTCTGTCTAGAGTTTACCATTTATTTATTATGTCAACCATCACATGTTTGTGCTGAAGTTTTTAAAAGGGAACAGTAGCATTCCAGATTCTACCAAATCCAGATTTACTAATTTATGTTTCTTATAGTTTGTGTTTCCCTTTCACTCATCATTAAAAAATGACCTATATTTTTATTTTGTGATGCTTCCTCACTACATATTGTAAACAAATCTACCATAAGATATCCATGAGTTGTATCTGACTTGAGAAGTAAAATAATCCATGGCCCGTTAAAGCCAGAAGCCTATAAATAGCATACTTTTATTGCCTAAGAGGAAGGGGTTGTTGACAGGGCTGCTGTAATACAGGGAAAATCATAGTCCACTAGCACAGACCTCCCTGCTAACACTTCCTCTTAAAGGGCTTTTACCATCAGCTGTTGGGGAGTGCCAGGATAGGATATCATAACATGATATAGGATTGTGGTGCTCTGGGGTGGGCTGGCAGCCTAAGGCCTGGGGGGCAAGTCTAGTCAAGTGGCCCATTGCGCCACCAAAGCGGCTGCGAGCGACATTGAAAGCGGCCGTCATGCGGCAGTCACTCCACCTGCGCCTAATGAAATTAAAGCGGTCGGCGTGCACGCACCACGCTGCCCAATGGCCGTGCCTCAGCTCTAAGACGTGGGACGAAGAGCTGAGGCATGGCCATTGGACCTGACTAGCGCACGACGCAGGGGCGTACCTAGAGTATTTGGCACCTGTGGCAGATCCTGTATGTGACCCCCCCACACACACTCTAACCATAGTTTCTATGGTTAAACAAACATTGACAGGGGTACAGCATAATTTTATCATTATATACTTAGGGATTACGCTGTACCACCGTCAATGTGTGCCTATACATTGAGCCTGACACTGACAATATTGCAGTACAACCCCTATCACTATATACTAAGCCAAACATTGATGTGGTGTAGGCTTACCACATTGACTGGCTTAGTATATAGTAGGGATGCACCGAAATGAAAATTCTGGACCGAAAATGAAAATTCAGCATTCACTTGGCCAAAACCAAAAAAAACAAACAAAAAAACTTTAAAAGTAACACACCAAAATTAGACAAAAAAATCAATAACAATATTATATAATTAACAGCAATCACAATCCTATCATGCCCAGGTTCTAGCATGTGCTTTCTGACTGAGCATGATAGGAGTGTGATTGCTGTTAATTATATAAGACGACCCAAATCTGAATATTAATTTAGGAAAAAAGAAAAAGCACTGAATATAAGACGACCCCTATAGCGAATTTCTTACCAGTAAATGTTAATTCATGCTAAAGTATTTTTTTTTAATAATTTAATAAAAGCTCTATATGAGATAAATATTTGGTTTTTATTCCTTCTATTTTTACCAACCTGCCCCCTCAGTTATGCCACATCTGCCAGAAATGCCTCTATACCCCCTATAGCCACTTGCCCTGCCCATGATATTATGCCTTTTAACCATATATGCCACTGTGCCCCATGATATGCCTTTTGACCCCCTATGTGCCACTCTGACTCCAGAAATGCCTTATACCCCTATATGTCACTCTGGCATTAAGGGGGTTAAAAGGCATATTATGGGGCAGGTTTAATATAGGGAGGTTTAAGGCATTTCAGGAGGTAGAGTGGCGTATAGGGATTTCATAGAACACTGCCTCCAGAAATGCCTTATGCCCCCATTTAACTGGTCCGTTGCCGGACCGGTGCGGGGAACTCTGATCTCTGACATCCTACCATTTTCACATTGTCGTTGCATCATTATGGTTTACATGGAAAAACTAGCCTAGCTATGCTATATTGTCTAAGAGAATTGTGGCTTCAACTCCTTGATGTCACTATTCATTAAGAAGCGCAACACGGGTTTCTTTAATAAGAAGATCCAAGCTGGCACTATATAATGCATAATTGAATAGGTAAACAGACTTTGGATTTGGATTTGGATTTACCATACATGACCAGAATTTGGTAGAATTGTGCATTCGGATTCATACAATTTTAAGAAAATTGCCTGTTTCATGCGTTCGTATGAATTTCTGATAACGAGGGCGATCCTGATGAAACTGCTGAAAACGAAGTGCAAAAGTGCCTAAATTTAGTAGGATTTGTAGCTGCCATTACAAGCCGTTTTGGCGTTCCTTAATGAGGTAAAGTGGGAGGGACTGTGTAGGAGAGTACATATCAATGACTGATAGAAGTGGAAGTAGCCAAAAGGTTGTCTCATGGCTGTGACTTTTTGTTCCTTTTTATCACTGTGGCCAATCAGAATTCACAAGTGGAAGGGACAAGCATTACCTGATGCCATTTTAAATTTATAAAGACACGGAGGCTCCCATTATGCTTATCTCTTTCCTTTATTCCCTCAGCAGCAAAGAAGAGGAAAAAATGTTAACAAAACAAATGAATGTAAAATAAGCAAATACACCAATCACAACACATATGAGTATCCAATGAGGGGCCTCTGTGGATACCCCTCCTCCTCCTATAAAGTAGCTTGACTCCATAAACCTTCCTCTTTTCTTTGCTGCTCCCTCAGATAAGTACACCATTTATTTTGCTCTGTTTTACCTATGCATATTTGGTTATTTGTCCCTTCGTGGATTACTTGGTTTTATCCCCTTCGTTTCTTCTCTCCGATGTAAGGGCGGTTGTGCCTACCTTGTTTCTTCCTCCTCTCCTTCACCGTTTCGTTCGGTGTCTTTCCTGGGGGCCGGACGCGCTTGCTTCGTGTCTGGCGGCCATTCCTTCTTCTCAGAGTCTCCTTGTACAGTGTTCTTTCTCGCGCATGCGCGCGACTGATGGTAGACGCGCGGCGGCCATTTTGGTTAAGGTTGGTATCGCGTTTTGTCAGTTCTGTCCGTCATTATAATACGTGTTGCGGCGGCCATTTTTATATTGTACCGCTTGGCACCTGTAACCTTTTCTCTGTGCCCCTTGACGTTTTCTGGGTCTCCTTCATCCCTGCAAGCTCGTTTTCTGCTCAGCCAGGTAAATTTTGGTTACTGTCATGCTCCCTTCCAGGTCTACCTCTTCTGCTGAGCTGCCTGTCACTTCTGACCAGCATGCTGTTGGTGCACGTAATGATAGTGCAGGCCGGGGTGATTCAAAGGGGGATGTCATTTCTTCAGAGGAATTCCATACTCTGTTGGATGCTATTATGACTAGGTCTGTCACCCAGGCCTTGCAATCAGCTATGGGACTTATGTCCTCTAATATTTCCCATTCTATCTCCTCTGCCATTAAGGCTGCTCAGCTTCCCTCTGTGCCTTTTAACCCAGTTTTACCTGAGAGTGAAACTTCTGTGTTCCCCTCCAGGCGTAAGGCCTCTGCTAAATCCCACCATGTTTCGCATATGCCCTCCAAAACTTCTATGACGGACAAGGTACGCCCTGTCACTGAGGACGTGGTCGCACCACGTAAAAGAGCCCACCGTCGGGCAAAATCGGCGCGTAAATGGAAAAAGGCTAAGTCCTTTACTGACTCGTCCGACTATGAGTCGACATCTGAGGAGGCATCAGAGGTGTCATTTGATTCCGACCAGGCTGCTTGCTCCTCTTATGAGGATACGGCGCCTGGTGACGGGGACCAGACGAGTTCCGATCGCCATCGTGTTGACGGGGATACCCTTGTGGACCCCCAGGGCGCGCCTCTTTTTGACCCTGACACCCTGCAGAACCCCAGATCGGCGGACTGGGTTCCTGCGCCTCATGTGGCTCACTACGTGGCCTCTAGGGTCTGTAAACCCCTGGATAAGGCGGCTAGGAACAAGTTACGGGCAGAATGTCCTAGGCCGTCGGTACCTGATGATGCCTGTTCCACGCCTGAGGTGGACCCTAAGATCGCGCAATTCTTGGGGAAATCCGGCTGGAAGTCGAAGAAGGGCCTGGAATTTTCCCTTAGGAACTGCCAGGATAAGATCCTGGATATCCCTGGCCCGACTACCAAAGCCTTTGATATGGTGGGAGCTGCCCTGTCAGACGATGCCTCGGTCGATCTTATGGTGCTACGCGGATGGCTTCAGCGGGCTATCTGCCTTATCGGCAACGCCAATACGGTGCTGGCATCGGAACGGCGCAAAGCCATTTTGCTTAAAATAGAGCCTAAGCTGGTTAACATGGCGGTGTCTGAGCCTGGCCCACAGGCAAAAGGTCTTCTTTTTGGCTAATCTTTCATCAAAGATCTGGGCTCTTTCGTGCACACCTTTACCGCCTTGGATAAAGCGCAATCCAACATGCGCAAGGTCTTTAGAGGCAAGATTTTTGGAGGGGCCAGTCGACTCAGGGGCCGTCTGCCTGGCCGCAAATCCAGAGGACCGTCTTCCGGTTCCCGAGGCCCCGGTTTGTCAAGGTCACACTTTCAGGACCACAAGCAGACGTCCACGCCTGTCTTTCCCCAACGGTCGCGTCCGTGGCAGAACAGAGGAGCTAGAGGGTCCTATCAGGGCAGGCGTCCTTATGGTGAGTACAAATCTACCGTTTTTACTCTAAATCCTCAGGTAGGAGGCAGACTCCGGTTTTGTTTCAGTGCTTGGAGATCCCTGACGTCGGACCCTTGGGTTCTGGATACGGTGTTGGGTTACCATATAGATTTCGTTCAGACACCCGTCCAATTTCAATTTCCTGGGGAGATACGGTTTTCCGAGACGGACAAAGCTCTGGTCTCCGCGGAGGTTCAGTCTCTGTTTGCCAAAGGGGCCATATGCTCTGTCCCCGACGACGCATCAGGTTTTCTCAGTGGCCAAGAAGGGCGGGGGTGTCCGTCCGGTGATCAATCTTCGTCCTTTAAATGCGTTTGTAATATATCAACATTTCAAAATGGAAGGCATACATTGCCTGAGAGATCTTTTGCAGGTGGGGGACTGGATGGTCAAGCTCGATCTGCAGGACGCTTACCTGACAGTCCCGGTGGCGTCAGAACACCAGGATTTTCTGCACTTTCGATGGGACTCGCGGAGATGGAAGTTCACGTGCCTTCCGTTCGGCCTGTCGTCGGCTCCGTGGTGTTTCACCAAACTTCTGAAACCGGTGGTGGGCCGGCTACGGGAAAAAGGAGTACGTCTTATCATATTCTTAGACGACTTGCTTATTATGTCTCAAAACGTCGAATCCCTGAAGCTTCATCTGTCCTGGGCAACGTCTCTGCTGCAGAACCTGGGTTTTCTAATCAATTGGAAGAAATCGGACCTCGTTCTGTCTCAATCCATGGAATTCCTGGGATTTTTGATCGATTCAATCCACGGATCCATGCACCTGCCGTCTTCCAAAGTGAAGGCAATCAAGAAGGAGATCAGGAAGATGTTGGGTCGTCCGGTTATTTCTATCCGGAACATGGCTCGGATCATAGGAACGCTCTCGGCATCCATACAGGCCATCTTCCCCGGGCCCCTACACTACCGTGCATTACAACGTCTGAAGAACCATTCCTTGCTACAGGGCCTGTCTTATGACAGGGTGGTTCCGATCGATTGCGAAGCAAGGGAGGAGCTGTCTTGGTGGTTGAACCACGTCGATGCCAGCCTCGAAGGTTGGGGGGCCAGATGCGGTCATTTCTCAACAGGGGGCAAGTGGTCGCTGGAGGAGAAGCGGCTCCATATAAATTGCCTGGAGCTTCTGGCAGGTTCCTTCGCCATTCGAAGTTTCTTGAGAGATTCGTTGGGCTGCTCCGTGCTTCTTCGTCTGGACAACGTGTCAGCGGTGAGGTATATCAACCATCTGGGTGGCACGAGGTCCCGGCAGCTTTCGGGTCTGGCCACGGAGTTTTGGCAATTTTGCCTGGCGCACAACATCGCGGTTCAGGCGGAACATATACCGGGTATGAGCAACTGTGTAGCAGATTGGAATTCTCGCCATCTCCAGGATTCCGGCGATTGGCGCTTACTTCCGACGGTCTTCGAGCGGATCTCGGCCCTTTGGGGACCGTTGGACATAGATCTGTTCGCTTCTCGGCTGAACACTCAGCTTCCCTGGTTTTACAGTTGGAGGCCGGATCCGGAAGCTCTCGCTTCCGATGCGTTTCTGCAGGCTTGGTCTTTCCGCAGGTGTTACGCTTTTCCGCCTTTTTGCCTTCTGGCACGGACGCTGCTCCATCTTCGGAGATGCAACACCTTGTTGATTCTGATTGCCCCGCTATGGATCACTCAGCCTTGGTTCCCGACGCTGTTGGAGATGCTGGTGGATGTTCCGCGATTGCTCCCTTCCAGCCCGGATCTGGTGGTGGATTTGGAGGGGCGCCCTCATCCTCTTCTTCTTCAGGGCCTGTTGCCCTTGATGGCTTGGATGGTTTCAGGGGACCCTGGTGTGTCCAGGGAGTATCGAGATCGACTCAGGACCTCTTGGCAGGTGCTTGGGCCCCAGGAACCAGACGGGCTTACAGTCATGCCTGGGACATGTGGGAACGTTGGTGCTTGGGACGGCGTGTGGATCCCGTTTCGGCGACTGTGACGGTAATTCTCAGTTTTCTGACAGAATTATTTGACGGGGGTTTGGCTTATCGCACGATTAATGTCTATAGGTCTGCTATTTCTGCTGGTCATGAGGGCATCGCGGGCATCCCAGTGGGGAAACAGACGGTTATATGTCGTTTGCTTAAGGGCATGAGGCTGTCTCGCCCTCCGCGGCCTCGCTATTCGGGTTTGTGGGATGTTAATATCGTCCATAATTTTTTGGTTGCTTGGCCGGCTAACTCTTGTTTGTCTCTCCGACAGTTTTGTCTTATTTCATGTAAGCGCATGTCTGATGTTTGGGCTTTTGATGTCTCAGCTAGGTCGTTTACTCCGGATGGTGTGAAGTTTGACATCTCTAGGCGTACCAAGACGTCTATTTCCTCTGTGTTTTATCCTTCTTTTCCTAACCAACTTCAATTGTGCCCTGTGGCATGTCTTAAGGAGTATGAGGAAAGGACGGCACCTTTTAGGGACGCCTCTCGTCCTGATCTCTTCTTGTCTCTTCGCAGACCTCATTTTCCTGTGGCTATCACGACTTTGGCTCGTTGGGTGAAGTGGTTATTGGGGTCTGCGGGTATTGATATTTCCATTTTCGGTCCCCATTCTACGCGGGGGCCATGGCATCTAAGGCGGCATCTTTGGGGTGTCGTTTGGAGGATCTCCTTAAGGCAGCTGACTGGTCCAGGGAGTCTACGTTTAGAGAGAGATTCTACGGTTGTTGATTTGCTTTGAACTAGCATAATGGGAGCCTCCGTGTCTTTATAAATTGCCAGATTTTACTAAATTATGACGTAAAGTCATGATTTATAAAGACACGGAGGCGAGCATTATTCCCACCCTATCTATCTTTTTCATGGGCTTGGGTTTGTTTTATTTCCCACCCTTTCTTGTTTTGTGTGCACTATGTGATTTGTGTGTTTATGTGTTTATATTTTATTATTATATTTATTTCATTCTGTTTCTATATATTTATATATATGCTATATATATACGCTATATGTTTATTTCACCTCAGTCTGTGCCGTTTATTGCATTATTGCTGAACTTTATATATTTGGTTCAATTTCTCTTGGTCTCTTCTCTTTTTCAGTGTGAGGTCTCAGTGATGTCCTACATTCGGCTGGATTATGTTTTTTCCATTCATTTCGGTGGTTGAGACGCTGGTGCTTCGTTCGCCGGAGTTCCTGTTTTGTGGTTCGGTTTCCTTGTTGTTCTTCGGTTTCCAGTTCAAAGAAAAGAGGAAGGTTTATGGAGTCAAGCTACTTTATAGGAGGAGGAGGGGTATCCACGGAGGCCCCTCATTGGATACTCATATGTATTGTGATTGGTGTATTTGCTTATTTTACATTCATTTGTTTTGTTAACATTTTTTCCTCTTCTTTGCTGCTGAGGGAATAAAGGAAAGAGATAAGCATAATGCTCGCCTCCGTGTCTTTATAAATCATGACTTTACGTCATAATTTAGTAAAATCTGGCAATTGTCAGTAGCAGCAGTCACAGACTGATGAAAGTTGGAGCTTAGCATAGCCTGAGACTGATGCTCATTGGTCATTTACAATACTGCAAGTTAATTAATAAGGTAATATTATAGTGCAAAAAGTGTACTATTGTGGGGAGGATTGCAGGGATTGCATCAGATATTTTCCCAATTTATTTTGGGGCAAAAATTATAGTTTTTGGTCAACACAAAAAAAAAAAATGTGTAAAAAAACTAGGCATTTGACTGTGCTTGCATACAGTTGTTTATTAACACCTTAACAACCAATGATGGGATGATTACACGGCTCAAACGAGACACATTGGGGATGGGACATAGATTATCATTTGATATGATGTTTTTTTTGTTTTTCTGTCTATATTAGGTTAATAAAAACTGATCTTATACCACTGGAGTTTCACGTTAATTATCTAATTACATCACTAATTAAGTAATATATTTGTGATTTAGGATACACATAGGGAATCTTTTCTCTCTCTCTCTCTCTCTCTCTCTCTCTCTCAGGCTCTTGTTTATTTCTTGAATTACACCACTGGAATTTCACATTAATGATTCAATTATATCACTAATTTAATAATGTATTGGTAATTTAGGTATTCATAGGGAAATGTTTTTATTTTTTTTTTCATTCAGACTGGCCTTATTTATTTCTAGAAATACACCACTGGAGATTCACGTTAAAGATCCAACTACATCACTAATTAAATAATATATTGGTGATTTAGGATACACATATGTTTCTCTATATATGTCAGGTTAATTCAAACTGGTCTTATTTATTTTTTGAATTACACCACTGGAGTTTCACGTCAATGATTCAATTATGTCACTAAATACATAATGTATTGGTGATTTAGGTATTCATAGGGAATTTTTCTTTCTTTCCACTCTCTATTTGCATCTCCCCCACTCCCCAAACCATATTATTCATTTATATAAGGTATAGGGTACCATTCTCGGAGGGAAGATAGCTTCCTACCTTGTGTCACGATGAGATATAGAAATTGCACTGAAGATGTGAACGGCGTAAGCTGGGATGTTTTCTTTATGTGTCTAATAAGTGTTATGTTTTTTATGTTTTGGTTTTGTATCATGTGTTGAATCTGGGGGAGTGGAGGAACCCAGTCCGGTGGTTATTGATTAAGGTTAGATTGGCTTTGGTAAATGTGCAGGGCCTATATAGAGGGTCGTTTGTATATAAATTTTATCTTACAAAATGAGTAGATATCGGATTTCTCCATGAGGCATGGAGTGGCTATAATATTTTCTAAAGCGATTTTGATTTGCAAAATAAATGATGTAAAATATACTTTAGTTAATATATATTTACTTGACGAAGCGCCGGTAAGATGTTTAAATAAAATATTAAGAAAGGTAGATCAAAATGGGACATATTGTGGTGGCAGGTGACTTTAATTGCATCTAAGATGTTAATATAGACCAAAAAATAACTCCTGGGACAAAAGTAGATGAATCAGGATAGATTATTGAAAAAATGTCTTAACAGCTATGACCTATATGAAGGACCATGCATCGAAAAATGAAAGAGACTATACATATCTATCTAGAGTTCATATTTCTTACTCTAGAATAGACATGATTTGGGGAAATGTTCATAAAACTAAATTATGTACAATATTAGAAAACGCCTGGTCGGACCATAGTATTATGCTTACTAATTTCAGCGATGATTATTCATATAGGCCAAGAACTACTTGGAAAAGTAATGATTATCTGTTAAGATCTCAAAACAATATAGAGTGAAGATATAGATTGCTTTTTATTGAAAACAAAGCTGCAGATGCACACCTTATCAAAATGAATAATAAACAAAGGAAAGAGAAAGGTACAAAATTCAACAAATAATAAATCAGAGAGAAAACAACTGCACAGACAGAAAAGCTCAAACTCAAATACTACATTAAGGGCAATAAAGTTGATAAGCTACAGAAAAAGAATGCCATAAATAGAATCACCAAACTAACTGAGGGCAATAAGTCTTGTATGACTTCCGGGAGCATAGGCAAGGTGTTTAATGAATACTATAAAAAAATTATATAACTTATCGCAATGCCCAGCTGAAGATGCTATTGAAGTAAACTTACCTAAAACAGATATCCCGACAATTTCAGATCTACAACGAGATAGACTAAATATCCCTATTACCATTTCAGAGATTGATAGAGCTATTTCTGCCTTAGACAATTAAATCTCTTTTATGAAGTGTTTAGAAGCAAAATAAACACACACACATTAGTCAAAACTTTAAATAATATTGTACAACAGGGTAGTTTTCCTCCTGAGAAGATTAGTGCTAACATACTACCAGTTTGGAAACCAGATAAACAACCTATAGAAGTAACCAACTATCGGCCGATCTCACTAATAAACGTAGATGTGAAGTTATTCTCTTCTATACTAGCTAATAGACCGAAAGATGTGATAAATACCGGAATCTACCCCGACCAAATTAGTTTTGTCCCTGGCAGAACATCCAGTTACAACACTAGAAGAACGCGGCCACCAGGAGGAAAACTCCCCTGTTGACAATAGCTGTTGACGGCGAAAAAGCGTTCAACAGAGTAAATTGGAACTTTTTCAAGAATACGTTTTTACCGTGCTTGTCTGTACACAATCTAAATCTATTGGAGACACAATGTAAAGTCTAATATATGGTATTTGGTGCCTACCAGAATATCTAAAATATACTCAAACAATTCCTCTATTGGTTGGAGATAGTTACATAGTTACATATAGTTATATAGGCTGAAAAAAGACATGCGTCCATCAAGTTCAGCCTTTCCTATATCTGTTGTGTGGGGGAACCGCAAAAATATCAGACCTTTATGGTCTAAGGCCTTTAATTTCATTAAAAAAATGACTAATATCCAACTAAAGAAAACACCAGAATTGGCTCTATTGCATGTAAAATTGCCTAAAATGAGAGGAATCGATCTACAATATATTACCAACCACCTAATGGCTGTTAAGATAACGATTGCACGAAATTGGAAACAACCTCATCAGCTGCTTTGGTCTACTGTTATACAACTTAGCCTCCAGATTAAAATGGAAAAATCATTGCGTTGGCTATATTTAAATTCCCACAAAAATTATGACATTTGGAAATTTTGGCAAGATAAAATAGACAGAAGAATATGGGGCCGATGCACATAACTAATATTGACTAATAAATATTAGTTTTAAATATCACTCATGGAGTTTTATATGCATGAAGACTACCTTTATCGATAATTAAGCTGAATATAGGAGAAAGGATGAAGCCCAATTGTTTCTATAACTTTAGATCAGGCTGTCGTTTGACAGCCTGGACTCCCCACTGACAGCAGAAGCCAGCATCGCCGGCTTTCTGCTGTCTGATCGCGCATTCCCTTCCGGGTTGCGTCACTGCTGAGGCACAGACGCTGCAATCTCTATGCACGTCTGTGAGGACCTGCATAAAGATCGGTGCAGGGGGTTCGCGGGGAGGGGAGTGAGAAACCATGTCTCCTACTCCCCTTCTCGTCCTGAAACAGAAAAGCAGAAAAAAACAGAAAATCACGAGCGACCAACAGAGTCGCTCATGCAGACTTTAAAAACCCCGATGCTGCAACTTACCCGGCACATCCCACTGGTCTCCCTCCCTGTTCAATTAGTTAAATGTCTGTTTAAAAAAAGTTCATGTGGTCGATCATTCTAGTGGTAGAATTAATGTAAAATTAGATAAATCTGAATTTTATGTATCATTAATGTTCTTAAGTAGAATATAACTTTACCTTCACACGTTGGCAGCGATGGTCCCCATCCATAATGAAAACACTGACTCTTGTCTGATCCTATTATTTTGTAGCCCCGTGGACAAGAAAACTGTACAACATCACCATATTTATATTGCCTTTTCTCAGATATCAACTGACTGTTTTGTACTGTACATGTGATTTCTGTGGGAAAACATAATAAATAATTAAAAACAGTATTTATATTAATGTGCACCACGTTATTTTTTGTGGGGTGCCATTCTAAGTTATTCAATGATGTAAATTGTGACCAGCTTTTACTAAATTACGAGAGTTCTAATGGGCTTGCTTAGCATTGTGGATGTTTGGTTGAGACATAAAGTGTAAAAATTCAGGTTAGTTTGCCAGTTTTGTATATTCGCTAAACTCAATATTCGCTAATATTTGTATATATTGTATATTTGCTAAACTCAATATATATACTTTGTTATATATACTGGTGTATATAAATTTCAGGATATTGTAAAAAAAAAGCATTATCTAGCACAATGTACAAAATAATTTGTAATTGTTTGTGGATGATTTGTAAACTTTAAATATAATTTTTTTTAACCCATGTGCTTCAAAATAGGAGGCCAAGCTTAGAATTCCCCAGAGGTGCAAAAATGTTGCTATACTAGTGGACAGATGTATTTTCTAAATATTTTAGATATATAGCATTATTATTTAATTTATTATACTTGCCTAAACCTCATGCCTTCTCACTTATTTTTAATGCAATCCTTATATTTTATTTTGGAAAAAATAGTTTTTAAATGGATTTCACTATGAAATGTCCTTTTGCTTTTTATTATATGGCTATATCTTGTTGATTTATAGACTTGGAGTCCTACCTTTAGGAACTAGAATCACATGCTCCTTATCACATTAGTAAACATTTGGCTTTCACTTTGTTGAACTTGAATCCTGTATATTACAGAGAGCACTATTGTGTATTTTATTTTTCTTTCCTTACATATACACTCCAGTTCAAGAGGAATTGGACTGTATATGTAAATAAAGATATTTATTACTTAAGTATGTTTACTCGTTTTCACATATTCGGGGTGAATCGCTGGATGTCTCGGGGTGAATCGCTGGATGTCATATATCTTGATTTTTCCAAAGCATTCGATACGGTGCCACATAAAAGGCTGGTACATAAAATGAGAATGCTTGGGCTGGGGGAGAATGTGTGTATGTGGGTAAGTAACTGGCTCAGTGATAGGAAACAGAGGGTGGTTATTAATGGTACATACTCTGAGTGGGTGACTGTTACTAGTGGGGTTCCACAGGGGTCAGTTTTGGGTCCTATTCTTTTTAATGTATTTATTAATGACCTTGTAGAGGGATTGTATAGTAAAGTATCAATCTTTGCAGACGATACTAAGCTCTGTAACGCGGTTAACACAATAGAGGACAGTGCACGATTACAAATGGATCTGCATAGGTTGGAGGCTTGGGCTGGGATGTGGCAGATGAGGTTCAACACAGATAAATGTAAGGTTATGCACATGGGGAAGAAAAATCCAGGCTGGGAATATGTATTAAATGGGAAAACACTGGGGACGACTGACATGGAAAAGGACTTAGGAGTCTTGGTTAACAGTAAATTTACCTGTAGCGACCAGTGTCGGGCAGCTGCTGCTAAGGCAAATAAAATCATGGGGTGCATCAAAAGGGGCATAGATGCCCACGACAAGGAAATAATTCTACCATTGTACAAGTCACTAGTCAGACCACACATGGAATACTGTGTACAGTACTGGGCACCAGTGTACAAGAAAGATATAGTGGAGCTGGAGAGGGTTCAAAGACGGGCAACTAGAGTAATAAGGGGAATGGACGGACTACAGTACCCAGAAAGATTATCAGAATTAGGGTTATTTAGTTTGGAAAAAAGACGGCTTAGGGGGGACTTAATAACTATGTATAAATATATAAGGGGACAGTACAGAGATCTCTCCCAGGACCTATTTATACCCAGGACTGTATCTATAACAAGGGGACATCCTCTACGGCTGGAGGAAAGAAGGTTTCTACACCAGCACAGACGGGGGTTCTTTACAGTAAGAGCGGTGAGACTATGGAACTCTCTGCCAGAGGAAGTGGTAATGGTAAACTCAATAAAAGAGTTTAAAAGGAGCCTGGACGTGTTTCTTGAGAGGAATAATATTACAAACTATGGATATTAGATTAATAGGGACAGAACGTTGATCCAGGGATTTATTCTGATTGCCATATTTGGAGTCGGGAAGGAATTTTCCCCCTGGTATGGGGCAATTGGCATCTGCTTCATAAGGGTTTTTGCCTTCCTCTGGATCAACACAGTAGGGACACAATATGTATATAGGTTGAACTTGATGGACTTTGGTCTTTTTTCAACCTTATGAACTATGTTACTATGTTACTATGTTACAATAAGGGTGCTCAAGTTCTATTTGGTTTTGCCCAGCCTTCCATGGTGAACAACAGGGCCGGCCTTTGGGGTGTGCGAACTGTGCGACCGCACAGGGCGC